>BDIU01000369.1:0-108912 GCA_002118135.1 Trebouxia sp. TZW2008
GGTTCTGCAAATTGCATAATTAATTCAGGTCGACCCAAAATAATTCTGCCACGTTCCCTGCAATCTGAATCTGCTCCCAGGGCTTCGAGGAACAGCCCTGAGTGTTTCAATGTGCCTTGTCGGTGCGTCCCTGCGCATGCCGATCTCGTCTCGACTCACCGCTACGGACGGCACGGTCAGTGGTTGCGCTGGTGCAGCGTACATGGGATGCACCTGTTGAAAGCGGTGACATTCACGCTCTTGTGCCTTCACGTGTCAGCTCAGTTGAGTGACCCGATTGCTGGTGATCATCAGCTGAAACCGCTCAACAATGAATTCAAGACACGGGCGGCCACAAAGGATCAAGCAACACCGCTGAGGTGCGATGCGATCACATGACGTCGGCTCACCAGCAACGATTCACCAACATATGCTTGAGCGTGGATTGCAGTGACGAGGAGCCCGGTTATAGTCAGTGTCCGCAAAACGTACAGCTCAAATGGACGACAGAAGTCTCCTCGAGCATATACGCTACGCCTGTCATCACAGACTTGTACAGCGATGCTCACAAAGATGTCATAGTCCCTTCCTTCGTCAACCAGCTTGAGGCAAGCACAAGAAGTTCGGCATGTTCACACCAAACTTCCTCAAATTTTGTTCCTCGCTTCCAACTTGCTTGACAGCATGCAGATCATCGATGCAGCAGATGGCGCTCGAGCTACAGATTGGGAAGGCCACCACCAGTCTGCCCTGCACACCTCCCCACTACTATTTGATATAGACTATGATGGTGTTCAGGACATTCTTGTTGCAACATATGATGGCGACATCATGGCATTCAAAGACACTGTGAGTGCCCTCGCAGTGCAGTGCTTTGCCCACGGCGATTGCCATTGATGTCTCGTTTCTGACCCTGCTGGCCTCAGAATGTAGCTTGTCATGCACATTTTGTCATGCGCTTTCTGGTTTTGCACAGGGCGAGGCCCTTTCATTGGCACACAGCTTCTTTGTGCCACCTCTCAAAGTGCGCAAGGACTGGTTTGAGGGCCTCAACCCAGACCCTATTGATCATAATCACCCAGATGTTGGCAACCTTGCTGATGCTGAAGCTGATGGTGATGACGAGGTACATACTCAAGCCCTCCAGCCCAAAGCATTGTTTTGCTATGGACGCAGAGCGACTGACTTTGCAGCAGTGTGATCCTCCCTGCAACCAGCAGCCTCAGACATGTCACACTGCTGAGCCTGCTGCTGCAGGACCTCAGAGCGCTTTCTAAGAGGGTACAATTCCGTGGGCAGCGTCAGACAACTGCTGATGCCAAAGCTGTATCAGACAGCAGTCAGCCACGCAGACACCTGCTAGCAGAACAGGACATAGATCAGAATCTGTCAGCCACTGAAGCAGATATCACACAGACTCAGCAGGAGCCCAGAGTAGATGAACAGGACCTGCAGCAGCAGCAAGTTCAGCAGCTGGAAGCAGGTATAGCTGCAGAACAACAGCAGCGACAGCAGCAGTCTCCAGCAGCAGAGCAAGCGCAACAGCAGGCACAGCAAACAGCTGAGCAATACTCTGCTGGGCAACGGTCAATTGACGCACAGACTCAGAGCCCAACAGAGCAGCAGCAGCAGCAACAGCAACAGGGAACTCAGCAGCAGGATGCTCAGCAGCAACATGCTAGTCAGCAGCAGGAAAGCCGACAGCAACAGCAGCAGCAACAGGAGGCTACGCATCAGCAGGAGGGACTGCAGCAGAGGGGCACTGCACTTGGGGCTGGCTTGGTAAGTGCAGGCCTTACAGTGGAACAGGCTGCTGACAAGACCCAGGAACATGCTATGGCTGCCATGATGGGGGCCCCGCCCCAGTGGGGAGGCCGCTTTGATAACAGGTAACAAGTGTCACGTGATTTTCTTGAAATACTCATTCGCTGAATAGGGCAAAGTCAAGCCAGAAGCAGACTGCAGCTGCTGCGTCTCAGAGCACCGGCCAGCTACCCTTTGTCCCTGTCTAACGAGCATGCACGATAGTTATCAAAACGTGGTGGTTGCATGATTGGCTTGCCTGCTTCAGCGCTGATGTTCAACACCTTTGCGTGCTACAGCGGCAGTTGAGCATGCCACAGCAAGTTGGTTAACTGCTGCTTTGAGTGCTTGTGTTTTGCTGTCTAGCAGCTTCTGTTAAACCTGTGTATAAGGAGCCCAGCATTCTAAGCTGCCTCAAGCAGCTGCTGTTAATCTTGTGTGTCTTTGACAAGACGTCCTGTGCTGTCACTAGCAGCTGTCATGTCTGTATGATGAGTCAAAAGTCACACTGCATGCTGTCATCTTCAGGTATGATGACTACCTGTTGGATGACTCATCCTCCCAGCATGGTGACTACGATGAGGTGCGGACAGAGCACGGCTGGGAGGTAGATTCCTTCTTCCGGCCACCCCGGGTGCAGCAGCAGGGATTTGTGTGGCTGGACCCCCATATCCTTGCCAACCCTGCCATTGCTGACATTGATGGGGATGGACAGGAGGAACTGGTTGTTGCTGTCTCCTACTTCTTTGATGCTGACCAGTACAGTCGCCCGGTAGGCTGCCACTCCAAATGCCCATTTGATACATGTGTTGGTACCGTGCACAGTCTGCCGTTGGTGAAATTGATGGGTATGCGCAGGATTAGGGCGCCACTGTGCTTGTCTCAATGGCGTTTGCATCTTGTTGGGTTATGATATGTAACACAGTCTGCTGTTGCTGACACTGAAGGGGATGGACAGGAGATCTGGTTGTGGCCATATCCTTCTTTGACCCTGACCAACCACTGCCGGCCAGGAGGCTGCCACCCTGTACCTGTGTAACGGCTGTTGTTGTAAGAGCAACAACTGCACGACAGCTTAGTGCTAGGCTGTCTCTGTAGAGAACAGGAATGTCAGGACAGGTTTGGGCATGTCTGTATACATATCTCATGCTTGCCCTACCTGTGAGCACAGATCACCGCCCATGTATGACGCCTTGGTTGCTGCAGGGTCAAGCAAAGACACTACCCAAGGACGTCGACACCAGTCAGTACGTGGGTGGAGGCATTGTGGTCTTCAACCTGCGTTCTAGGAATCTGAGGTGGCAGCAGCATCTGGATTTGTCCACTGATCACACCCAGTACAGAGCCTACATCTACTCAGCACCCACATTGGTAGACATCAACAGAGATGGCAAGATGGAGATCATTGTCGGCACATCCATGGTGAGCTGAGCTGTGCTGTGCTGCGCTGTGCCATGCTGTGCTGTGCTGCGCTTCTCTGCGCTTTGCTAAGCTGTGCTGAGCTGGGTTGGGCTGAGGCTGCATTCACCTTGTTGCCATCAACCGGCAACATTTGCTTGACACCTCAGACAACTCCCATGCTTGTTCTGCACGCACACAAGTTTCCTGCAGGCTTTTTGACGCGTGCATATCCTGAACACATGTTCTTCCTCACGCAGGGCTTTCTGTACATGCTGAAAACGATGAAGGGCAAAGCATGGCGGGGTAGCCTTTGCAGATGGGTGACATCTAAGCCCAAGTGGCTGATGACAACAATCCTTTTCTCAATACATGTGATGTGTGACGCAGAGCTTGCTGTGCATGTTTTGAATCCATGTATTGTCCAATGCAGGGCTTTCTGTACATGCTGAACTGTGGGGCAGAGCATGCCGGGTTGGCCTCTGCAGATGGGCGACATTCAAGCCCAAGTGGCTGTTGCAGAGATCAACAGTGATGGCTTTCTAGAGGTGGTGGCTGCAGACGCCCTAGGCAATGTGATTGCCTTCAATCTAAAGGCTGAGGAGTTACGGGAGACGCCATTCACCTGAATCCATGCATTCTCTGATGCAGGGCTTTCTGTACATGCTGAACTGTGAGGGGCAAAGCATGCCGGGTTGGCCTCTGCAGATGGGCGACATTCAAGCCCAAGTGGCTGATGACAACAATCCTTTTCTCAATACATGCGTTGTATGACACAGAGCTTGTTGTGCATGTTTTGAATCCATGCATTGTCCAATGCAGGGCTTCCTGTACATGCTGAACTGTGAGGGGCAGAGCATGCCAGGTTGGCCTCTGCAGATGGGTGACATTCAAGCCCAAGTGGCTGTTGCAGACATCAACAGTGATGGCTCCCTGGAAGTGGTGGCTGCAGATGCCCTAGGCAATGTGGCCGCCTTCAATCTGAAGGCTGAGGAATTGTGGGAGCGACATGTCGCCAGCCTTGTTGCCTCAGTAAGTCCAGTGCTTGTGTGGGTAGCCCATGATTGCCAGCACTTGCAGAAAGAGCAAATGGTTTCAAGTAATAGGCTATGTTGCTGCCTTCAACATGTAAGATGAGAAACTGTGGGAGCAGCATGTTGCCAGCTTGCTTGCCTGGGTATGTTGTGCCTCTTGGGTACTGCATGAGTGGTGGTACCTGTCAGTAGCAGAAGAGCATTTATAGTACTCTCTGGCTGCTGCTGTCTAATTGGTGTTCTCTACCAGCACACATTGTTGTTCAAAATGGAACAACGCAGCATGCAATCTCAGTGTTACCACCCAGGTCAAATGCCAGCAAGAGCTGCTATGGACCGCCCCAAAGTGCCGTCAGCATGCAAGTGAGCAGGTTTGCTGAATCATTCATTCAAGCAAAGCCCAGGTGCTATGGTCATCTTCCTGCAGGCTGTGACCTTTGGCGACATCAATGGCAATGGTGAATTGGAAGTTGTGTTTGGAACACAGTCTGGTGACATCTTTGCTGTGTCTGGCAAGACAGGCAGAGACCTACCTAACTTTCCTTTCAGAACCCGTTACCGCATTTTTTCCTCAGTGCCTATTCGTTTGGGTATCAGCCAAAGTCACAAGCTTTTGTGCCTGCAGGCATTCACCTTTGGAGCTATCAACAGTGATGGTGGAATGGATCTTGTATTTGGCACCCAGTCTGGTCACGTATTTGGCACCCATTCTGGTCAGATTATTTCTGTGTCTTTTCGCTTCAGTGAAGCCAAAGTCGCAACTCTTGTGCCTGCAGGCAGTGACCTTTGATGACCTCAATGGCAATGTTGGATTGGAGGTTGTCTTTGGCACCCAGTTTGGCGAAATCTCTGCTGTGTCTCTTCATTCAAGTCAAAGCTCAAGTTACAGGCTTTTGTGCCTGCAGGCAGTGACCTTTGGCGACATCAACGGTGATGGTGAACTGGAAGCTGTGTTTGGCACCCAGTCTGGTGACATCTTTGCTGTGTCTGGCAAGACAGGCAGAGACCTTCCAAACTTCCCATTCAGAACTCATGGCCGCATTTCTGCCTCTGTGCTCATTACTCAGCTGAGTCAAGGCGTGAGTCAGCAGCTGGTTGTCATGTCCTTTGACGGTCATCTATACATGGTGGATGGCATTTCAGGTAGAAGGCATCATCACATCAACACGTGCTGTGCTGTGCTGTGCTGTGCTGTGCTGTGCTGTGCTGTGCTGTGCTGTGCTGTGCCGTGCCGTGCTGTGCTGTGCTTTGCCGTGCTGTGCTGTGCTGTGCTTTGCCGTGCTTTGCTGTGCTGTGCTGTGCTACAGTCCTGAGCCACGGATGTCAGGTGCTGCACCTGTTCTGCTGCCTGCTGATTAAAGGCCTATGCAGTTGCATGCTGCTGTGCTGTATTCAAAGCATTTTGCTACTTGTGCTGATTTTGCCAAGTAGCTGAGAGTTCAATGCTGCTGATAGCTTGTCACACCGCACTGTAGAGTCACAGCACCGGCGGCACAGCTCGTTTTGGGTTGCCTGCATGTGTATGACGGACGCAACCATTCCAAGTTGCATTTTGCTGATAGATTCTGAGACTGGTGTTGTAAATCCATGAGCATTCTGTGACATGGTATGTAGCATGCATGCTGCCAAACGAAAGAAAATGGACTCGTTGTGCAGGCTGTGCTGACACTCTGGACATTGGTGAGCAGTCATACAGCATGGTGCTGGCAGATGACTTGGACAACAATGGCCGCCTGGACTTGCTGGTGTCCACTATGAATGGCAATGTGTACGCCCTGGAGACTGCAGCAGTGTACCATCCTATGAAAGCCTGGACATCTGTGGTATGTCATCACAGCCCTGACCTTGATTGCATCCACGGTCTGCACATAAATAAACATCGTTGAAAGCTGGAAGGAGTATTTCGTGATTGTCCTATGAATGGCAATGTGTATGTCCTGGAGACTGCAGCCGTGTACCATCCTATGAAGGCCTGGACATCTGTGGTATGCCATCACAGCCCTGACGTACGGCTGAAACCTGACGGCAGAAACTTATTGCCATGTCACTGCTCATGTGCAAGCGTGCTGGGTAAAAGAGTATGATGCTTTTCTCTGACCAAAAGTATACCATCCCATGAAGGCCTAGCAATCTGTGGTACGTCATCACAGTCCTTACCTGTACATGCCTGACAGGTTGAGGCATGTTTGTGTTGCTTGACAATGACGACTGTGGTATGCCACTGCAGCCTTCACCTACGTTTCATTCACAGGAATTGGAACAGTTTGACAGCTGAATCAGGATCCATTTCACATGTCATGGCACATGCGCAAGCATGTGGGGTGCATGACAGGAGGATGTATTGCTATCATCAAGAGCACAAAGAGCATGTTTGTGGGATTTGAGAAGAGCTGTAACATGTCATCACAGCATAATCGCTTCACATGTGATTGCTCATGTGAAAGCGCCTGGGATCAGAAGAGTTTGACACCTGTCAAAAGCTGAAAGCAGTGTTGCATAAGCAGGTCATTGCTCATGTGCAAGCATGCTGGGGGATTGGCAAAAAGGATGCGCTGCTGTTATACAGGTGCATGGGGTCAATTGCTTCACCGCTCGTTGGAACTGGCAAGGCATCTCAGCAACAGCGGACACCCGGGTCCCACGTGACGTGGCCGGCCAACGGTTGAGGGTCCGCTTTGAGATTGTTGACAGGCGGTTTGGGGTGCTGGCTGGGCCGGTCAAGGAGGGGGAGGTGGACCCCAACAGGGTGCAGAGGGGTCCTTACACTGTCTTTCTGACCCTGCAGGTGGGTCTGTACTCACTGCACATCAGGCTTAGTTTCTCTGAATTGCTTCTAGTCACAGAGGCTCTCATGAGGATGCCTTCTTTTCTTTTCTCCGGGTCCTTGTACTGTCTTCTTGACCCTGCAGGTGTGCTGTTGCTCTGCCTGCTGAAAGTGATTGCCGTCATGCTTAAATGCTTGAGGATTGCATCGCAAACATCCTGCTTGAGTGCAGCAATCTGCCAGATCAGAGCACATTCCTCAAATCCATTGTTCCATCAGCTTCCATGATGAAAAAGACAGTATACGCTCATGCTGTAAATTCGGACCTGTGTCTTAGCTCCCTTTTGTATATCAGTACAAGTCAGTGCTGGGTTGTGAGTGTGCCTGCTTGCAGTCTTGATGCTTGCTGGCATGCTGTGGTATAGTACACTGCTCAGTTGCAGCCTGTGACTGCAGGGAATGACAGCTGAAACTATAGGGCGTGGTGATGCCCCAGTGATTGGAATGACAGACACATACACACTGCCAGGTGTCTATACATTGGAAGTGCCCTGTCCAACCACTAGATCTACTGGTACCATACATCTGGAATTATGGGATGAAGACAAAGTGTCCTTTGTGCACGATTTCAGCCTGTCATTTCACATGAACTACGCCAAACTGCTGAAGTGGCTGGTGGTACTGCCGTTTACAATGATGGCAATGGTGATCATCAATGTTCTCAGCAATAGGGATCAATGGTCATCAGTATCTTTGCCCACTCTTGCGTCGAGACCAGATCGAAAACATTGATTCAAAGTTGCAATTACCGTTTGTTCTTTATCCTCGGGCTCATGCTCGGGAAATCTTCTGTTCATCCTCAAGGAATCTGTTTGCCTGGCAATGCATGGCTGCATTTGATACCTACCTTGAAGATTTGACTGCGTGCACCATATGCAATGCTGTGCATCAGATCGAATCCAAGCAATTTTACAGACGATCGTCCAGCCACTTAAATGATCAACCACCAGTTCTGTGACAAGACAACATCGCAGACAGAGTACATCACAAGATCCGCCTCACATTGTACATGTTTATGACAACTCATAACACAAATGAACTTGACAGTATCAACCTCAAGGGCTGTGTTGTGGTCAGCCAGACTGAAAGGCTAGCGTCAGCAGAAATCTACGAAATGGAGTTGGCAGTACTTGCCATCAAGCTCCAACTCTCAATAATATACAAATTGGGGGGCAATCATACTAGACATGAAACAAAGCTTATGAAAGCTGAATAAGCTACGCTTTGCAAGATAGACAGGTGTCACCTCTCAGGTCATGTTCAGCATCAGATTCACTCAGATATGGCGCTGTGGCCATTCTCTCAAAGAAAAGGATTCAGTCTTCTCAAGCATAAGAGGGTATGCAACTGTATCAGCAGAGGACATCAGTATTGTACAATAACATGACACATCAACCAGCATGTTGACTTGCTGCACGCCTCCAATCCTGTATTACGGTTGGTGGCGATTTTGCTTTTGGCTGGCTGGGTTTCTTGTGAAGCTGCATCTGATGCTGCTGCTTCTGCGCCCTCTCATGTCGTGCATGACGAAGACTCCTGACTTTGCGCTTCATGACTCGTTCCTTCTCTTGCAGCTGCTCAAACCAGCGAGCAGACCTGAAATTCATTCTGATGGGCTTTGTCTTTGCCTTGAGCACCGCCCCAATCGCTCTGCAGTAGTGATCTGGGTTATGGTACCTTGAGATTGCGCCCTCAGGACCATAAGCACCAGGCTCGCTGAGAGTGTCTAGCGGATGAGGGTAGTTCATCATTTCCATGACTGCTTCCCTGAGTGATGCAGCAGGCTGGCCCTTCTTGGTTTCAGCCAAAGCCACTGGAGCCTTGCTGACTGGAGCCGGGGCATGGGAATGGGCAGACTGGTTGCTCTTGCTGCCTTTTGAGCTGCCCATTGATTGGGAAGCCTTGCCTTTCGGCTTGTCCAGTGTCTTGACGGCAGCATGGCCAGCATCTGCCAGCTGGCCATCTGCCATAGCAGCAAGGCTGGGAGTCTGTCTGTGTGACAGTGCTGCCTCACTGGGTTGCCTGAGTACCCATAGCCCAGGTTCCTGGGGTAGCATGTTGTGGTAGGGCTCGTCCTTGTAGATGAAACGCAGATCTCTGTCAGGCTGCAGCACCATCATCTTACCCACAAAGAAGTACATCACCACCCTGTAGCACAATGAGGGACTTTCAGTAAATCAGGCATTTCCAGAGGTTGGTTGCCGCTGCAGCTTCTGCTGCACAATGCGCTGCAACACAGCAGTAAGTAGTTTGTGGAGAAGCAGCTCTGGGCAAACAGTCAGCACTGCAGACTGATTTCCCTTATGACATGCAAGCTGGACGGCAGCAACTGGACAGCATGCATGTACAGAAGCACACAAGATGTTGACTTGCAATCATGCCAAAGCCTTACTGCAGACCATTCAATTCATCATCACGGCTACCACAACAACTTCGCGGGCAGCAATGGTAAGCTCAGGATTGTCACCTGCCATTGCCCATTAGGCAGTCATGCTCTCTGAAGCCCTCACCAACTCTACGCAGCAGATCTGCCACCAGTGTATAGTCACAAGCAAACGCCCTGGGCACAATGTCCTTGTTCATGAAGATGTTGCGCACACACCCAGCCTCCAGACCCAAGGCCTGCATGATCCCCTTGCTCTTCAAGTGCCCGTTGTTGTCTGTCACTGGCTCAGTTGCTGACGTGTCAGGTGTGACTTTGTTGCTGTCTATTGCAGCTTCTGCTTCCAAGTCAACATCACAGGTTTCATTGATGTTACAGGGCTTGCCGCATGCCCCTTCACAGAAGATTGCTGGGGCACCAAATGTGTAGACGGGGGCTACTGCTGCTTGAGGCAAAACACCACGGTGCTTGTACATCATCAGCAGCAGTGTCCCTAAGCTGCCGCCCAGAGAGTGGCCCTGCAATGGCGCAACGTCAAGTCAGCAAACAAGCGATAAGGTACCCCTGCTGAACACAAACAGTCAGCAAGACTCACACAATGCTTTCATCAGGTTCACAGATTCAGAGAACAGTGCGCTGAGAAACCAGACGAGCAAACCCACGCCTCAGCAGCAATTGGAGGATTGTGTTTTCATATGACAAGAACAGCTTGATTTGCACATTACAGAAGGCTGCAAATGGCTTTGCACTGTACAAAGCGTAGTCTCTCAGCATTCAGGTGACAGTGTTCCTGTGTAGATGGAGAGGTGGCTCACCGTGAATGCGATTTTGGCGAAGGGGCTGGAGGTGAGGTGCTCCTCCACCATGGGCAGGAACCGCTCATACAACACCTCAGCAGCTGTGTACACCCCTCTGTGCACCTGCAGATCATAGAAGCCCCAACTTATTTATGACGGCTTGAAGGTGATTCAACAAGCGTGTGAGAACAGTCGCCTGGGCTGCAGAGGTTTCATTACAGCATCCAGGGGTCAGAGACCAATGCTCAAGCATGCTGAGCAGTTTTGGAGATCATGCCATTCCATCATGCAGCTGCCATCCAGTGTGTTATTGACATACAGACAGTAGTTGTGTGTTCACATGTGTGCAATTTTGGAGACTGCTGCTGCATAGTTGCTTCTGTGCAGCCGTAGAGCCCTGACAGCGCACATGTGAATCAGACTCCTACCGATGCATACAAGCAGAGCTTGATCTGCTGCCAAAGCTACGTCAACGACAGAAGCAATACGGGTGTAGCTGACAATAAAAACGACTTGATCGACAAGAGTGCTGAGGGTCAGCTCAGCACAGCATGCAAGGGCATAGGCCAATGGTACGGCAGTACCTTGACTCCTAATGCCTTGTCCTCAAACACCACTGGATCAAAGCTGAGATTGACTCGCCAGTGGTCCAGCGTCTCTGAGCCTTGGATGACAAAGTAGCGTGTGTGCGACACAGGGTCATCACACACAAACCACTGTGTGGGGTCAGCAGCCTGGACACCCTTTGGCGCCTTGCCGTGCTCTTTGTTGAAGTTGGAGCTGACGGCTGCTGTCACTGTGGCTATCGTGGCTACTGCTGTGCTCTGTCCTGCTGCTGCTGCGCTTTGCATGCGGCTGGTGACTGCGCGAAAGGGCACAGCATTGCCAAACGACGCAAAGGGCGCTGCCGCATGAGCTGCCGCTGCTGCTGCAGCAGCCAGGCCTTGCTGTACCAGATCAGCTGGGCTTGTTTGCTTAGGCTTCTTGGGCTCAGGTTCAAGCTTCCTGGCCAATGCAGCCATTGCTGCCTCCCTAGGCTGCGCCTCATGCTGCAGTTTTGTAGGGCTGACCACCTCCTGCTTTATTCTTTGAACCTCCCGAGGGCTGGACACCATGCCGTCACCCTCTGTGAGCATCTCTTGCGCTGACTTGGTGCTGTCTGCGTTCTTGAAGAGCCTTGAGGTGGTGATGAGATGCAGACGATGCCGCCGCCACAGGGATTCTTTCTGCAGGCAGCACGTCAATGACAATGGTGAGGGGTTGTTGGAGAGGCTGCCTCAACGTTGATATGATGACGTATCATGCAGGTATTTGGGATGCAAGGTACAGCAGCCTGTTGCAAGAAGCACAAGAACAACAATTGGGGGCAAGCAAGGGTGCAAGCAATGCAGCTGCTGCATGTGATACGCACCGAAAGTTTCTCCATGTAGTAAGTTTGAGCACACAGGTTGGCAACCATTCGCACATATCGGGTTTCCATCAGGCCTGTGGCTCTGAGATACTTTGAAATGTCTGCAGCAGGCTCCTTCTCCTTTTTGCTCTTAGCTTTGTCTTGCACCTTTTCAGCCTACGGGCAAATGGGCAGTCTAAGACTTGATCAGTATCACAGCCAACATGGCCTCTGCAAGAGAGGACGAACCTGCTTAGCTCGTTTGGCCGCATCGCCCAATACGCTGCTGTCTGTCTCAGAGCTGACTTCCGCTGCTTGCTCTGCTTGGAAAAACTTCATCACACCCCATAGCTGACCAGCTGCTGCTCGTGTACTCGTTAGAAATATTCGTGCCGGACCAGAATTTTGCTCTTTTCGTGCAACTTGCGGCAAATCTGCTGCCGCTGAACGAGAAGGCGCTTGCGTAAGGGACGCCACAACGACACGAGCACGACGCTGCGGACGAGAGTATAAACGGGGTCTGACATCACGAAGGAAGCTGGAGCTCGTGCTGGCGTGCTGGTGACTGAGCATTCTATCAAGGAGCGCACTTGGATACGCCATCCTACAGCAATGGCAGGATGGCGTGCGCTTGTGTACCGCGACAGGCAGGCTCAAGTGTCCTGCAGATGCTACATGCAGTTTCTGAGTAGACGCCGCGCAGCATTTAGTACCCCGCTGCTGGAAATGAGCGACGCTGTAACGACAGCACGCTCAGCACGGCTCACACGTGGCGCAGCTGCCATCAAAGGGCGGCACTTCAGGTGCCTGCCAAGGAATCTGCTGTTCGCAAGCATGCTGCATCCGGACATGCTCAGCAATGTTGCCACTGCCGCACGAACCCTACAGAGACCCTCACACATCCATATCTTTGTCTTTTGTGCCATGCCATTTGTGATACATCATGTCTCTCACACTGCAGAGTCATCATCCGTTCCACCTGTGCATCAGGAAGCTTTAAATCGCAGCGAATATAGTCCAAGACCGACCCCGCTTGGGTGATCTACCAGACCAAGACCGACGCCCCTTGGTCGTCTTCATCAACAAGAAGAAATTATGATCATCGACAGAGGTCATGCAGCGCGAAGGTTGAGGCGTTTTCTTCAAAACCTTGCTCAGTCCTTAGCGTTGCATACACCGAATAAATGCAAACCATGCAGACTTCGACAACAATCCCGAATCCGGCCCATTTATTACACTGTATAATGTAACAGCTGTTTGACAACTTGGTAAGGTGTTTGCTTACAGCCCCATTGCTTGCATGGTGACTGTTCAATTGCGACCAGCCTACGTGTGAAGCCAGCATTTTAGATGCATCAAGAAATGGCTTCATTGACTGAGCTACTTTGAGTCCAGGGTGCCCTCAATCAGATTTGTGCATGGCTTCCAAGGCTGCTGACACTGCTCAGCAGGGTACTCACACACCTCATTGTGGGCCACATGTAACCAGGTGGCACATAAGCTAGCAAATTCAGCCTTGTGTCATCAACAATTCAATTTGTTCTACTGCCCCTGTGGTGCTAGCTGCAGCCATGTGGCATTGTATTGCCAGATCTGTAACTTATTCTCTATGCTGCGATCATGCTGATCAGCTTCCTCATCCTCCAACTTCGGATAATGTCTCTCACCTGCATGCAGCTTGGGCTGACATGATTGGCTCTGCAAAATGGTGATGCAACAAGCTTGACAGTGAAGCAGCAGCTTGCTGAGACATGGTTGGCTCTGCAAAACAATCATGTAGCAAGTTTGACAGTAAAGCAGCAGCACTGAAAGCAAGGGGTGACGTGCTGCGTACTTGCTTTGCAATTGCAAAGCATGCGCCCTTGCAACACGACAAGACCAGTGTAAAGGTGAGCCTTGCCAAAATGGTCCTATATAGATGAAGGCTAGTTTCGCCCGAGACAAAGCAAAGAACATAGCGAGGCTTGAGCAACCTCGCCTTTCAGGGAGAGGGCGAATGTCACGGTTCACGAACAATAAGAATAGGCTTCCGGACATCTATATAGGACCCTTTTGGCAAGACTATCCGTTACAACCAGAGACATCCGTGCTTAAAGTCTGTTGACTGGCCAGACACCAGCCGTTGCAGAACAGACACTGTAGATAGACAGAACTTGCAATAAGTGTCTTCAAGTGTCAGCAGTTTGCTGCACTCATATGTGCACATCAGGTTCTTTCCCCCCAGACAATCTATTCTTGAGGGTAGAAAAGAAATCTCAACAAATTGACTATGCATAGATTGCAAGAATTGGTCACCTGAGGCTGCAGCAGCTAGTGGAAGGTATGGATGAAATTGCAAGCCATTGACTGTGTCTGAAGCTGCCTGAAAGCTTGACATTTGCTCACCAGTTGCCAGGTCAAAAGTAAGTACATTGCCATCTACTCCACCTGAACATGACCAAAGCATTGCTCACATGTACAGATGAAATTTCTAGTGCATGGCAGCCTTGCAGCTGTGTACATTCTGCATGTTGACACCTGACGGCAATCCATCATGGCAGGGCATTCAACTTGCCTTGATAAGGTGCACATGTGAGCATTTAGTCAAAGCATCCAATGCTATGCAGGCACAGCACCGTCGTGTTTTACAGCAGCGGCAGCAGCAGCAGCAGCAGCAGCAGCAGCAGCAGCAGCAGCAGCAGCACAACATGAGGCTGCACTTGCATCAGCCACATAGAGATTTCAGCGTTTCATTCAGGTAAATTGGCTGAAAGTAGTCTGAGCCTGCCATTTGGGAAATGCCTGCCTTTGCAAAAGAACAAAATGTAGAAGCATGGGCAGAAGCGACAGCATTGGCAGCAACAGCAGGAGATGCAGCACCCAAAAAGAAACTTAGACAGCCTACCAGTTGAGAGATGCCTGCCCATGGGTTCAATGTCAAACTGGATGCGCTGGTTGGTGTCTGCTGTGTCCCGGTTTAGCCTGTAGAGGACGTCAGAGGTGTGGCGCACATCCCAGCACAGGATGTCGGGGTCCTTGCGGGCTCCTGTGTATAAGAAGTTGCCATCAGCAGAGAACTTCACCTGGATCAGCGCAGGATGTGCATTGCATGTAATGCTATGTGTGGAATTGCCATCGACAGAGACGTGGACCAGTACAGGATGTGCATTGCATGTATTATTGCATACCTTGGCACAAGAGTGTGTACGAAATTGGCATTAGCAGACAACTTCACCTGGATCAGTACAAAACACGCCTTGTGACCAGAGACGCCTTGCTTGCGATGCTGTATCATTTTGTACACACATGTTTGAGAATTTGCCATCAGCACAGGGCTTTGCCTAGGTCAGTCATGATTGCGCATTGCACATACTGCTATGTTTAGGAAGTTGCCATCAGCAGAGAAGTTCACCTGGATCAGCGCAGGATGAGCATTCCATGTACTGCTGCAGAGCTCTGCACATAGCAGCATGCAGCAGTGGCTATTCCAGTACAGGTTGCGTATTGCATGTATTGTTACATGAGCTCAAATGTGGCAGAATGAGCCCTTGACATTGTGTGAAAAGGGCTGCAATGCAATGAGGCTTCAAAGCAAGGGCTGACAGGCAGAGCTGTGTAGTTCTGAAAGGTGAACGCACCTCATTGAGCTGTCTGCTAAGTTTCCTTGAGGAACGCCAGATAACGACGGTCCACACACATGAAGACTTAAGGATGGCACAAGGTCTGATTTTTGTACACATGTCAGATCTGCATTGACATGTTGTGACTGTACATCCAAAAGGCGGCAGCATCGACTTGTGAGCAGACTTTGTACCTGTACATTGACTACAGCAGAGCACAACAGGGCATTGCAAAGTGCAAATCAAGTGCTGATACAGCTCTTTGTCTTACTCACCTGAGTAATGCCACCCGCATGGCCTGACAGGATGAAGGCAGCTGAGCCAGAAGTGGTGTCATACACAGCTGCCACAGATGAGTAAGAGCCAGCAGCCAGCAAGGTTGGGTCCTGTGGGCTGAAGTCAAAACAGGAGATGATTCCTGCAAGCAGCCAAGACAGGGTTTATGGCAAAATCCACCTCGCACCTTTGCTGGGAAGTAGTAATCTATCACTATTATTACTAGGCAGCCAAGCAAATCTGATTGCACGGATCAACTTGACTTACCAGTTGACGCATACAACTGCTCATGCCATGAGCCACAGGAAACCAATAAGCAAAGCTGTTTGCATCAGCACACACATGCATTGCCTCACCATGCACATTTGCAGATTGCATGGCAAGTGAATCAGCAATTTGGCAGAAGCTCAACAAGTGAAAGTTGCCATAGCAGTGCATGATCATGACAAAGCATTGCAGCAGCAGAATTTGCAGGCACATAATGTGCAGCTAGAATTAATGCTGCATTCATGCTCTTAGTCTTCTTTGCTTTCGCCGCAAGTACTGTACAGCAACTTCTTTGTAACGACCCTTGCTGTGAGGGCACTCTTGATGCAGGGACGGGGCAATTGGGAACCAACCACTGCATTCTGACCGTGGTGGTACCATCAAGTAAGAAAAATTCCGCATAAGGACAATCTTCTTGATGAATAGCGCAGTCGTTATACAGAGAAAAGACTGTACCTGGCTGCCCATCCTGTCCTTTCTTGAACGTGGTGATGGTCTGGCAGTCTCGGCCAGGTCGAGACAGGTCAAATACCCTAATGGCTTTGTTGTAGCCTGCCCATATATGACTGCCTTGCCTGTCAAAGGCCACGCTATAGGCCGCTGTAACTTCGTCGGCTGCATCATACGCCCTGTAGACGCACCTCAAACCCCCTGAGCAGGCGTCCCACAAATGTATTGGGTGTGCCTGCAAAGTAGGTAAAAGCACATGCTGGAGAGTATGGAAGGTCAGAATAGCTGTTGGCGGTTTTGACAGTCAGGAAAGATTTCAGAGACCCAAAAAGCCGAACGGCAGTCGTGTTGGCCAGATGTGCAATGCAGGCTACCAGCTAAGACGCGTGAGTGATAACAATGCATATGGTGTTTGCAATCAAAGCAGTGCTCTCGAACCCTCGCTTGGCACTGAATTGGCTGCAAAGGCAGGTCCCCAGCAACATGTGAACCGCATCATCAAACATGTCTAGTCACATGAAGCTTATCAGCAAAGCTGGATTTGTAGTGTCTGACAATAGCACTACGCGCAACATGTGATTTAGCAAACATGCTGATCACTGCGGACTTTTGTTATGTGTGTCATAAATGCACATAACACATTCATGCTCATGACTTGTGCTACTGCTGACAGTGCCCACAATGATGCTTGAGCACGCCAGCAATTGCCTGAGCATGCACACAATATGTGACAGACTTACAGTACTTGCTACTCACCCTGCAGGTTGTGGCAAAGCAGCATGACGCTGGGTCAGTGGTGTGCATGCATGAGTACCACGCATAGTCATACACCAACTCCCCTTCTTGCACTTGTAGCGCTGCTGCAAAGCTGTCTTGGTCTTCTTCTATGGTGAATTTGGGTTTGCTGGAGGTGGTGTCATCACCAATGTATGCTTCGGGCGGGAGGTCATAAATGTGTAAGCTGCGTGAATATAGCACAGGTGTCAAGACAAAGCGTAGATCCCTCACACAGACATGAGCTCGACAGTGATGGAAGGCACAGGTGTCAACAATGATTACAGTCTGCACACCGATTATCGTCTGTAGCTGTGAGGAAACATGCGCCATCAGATGACCACTTGACACCTGCAAGCAATTGCTGTGTTGGGTGTTTTAGTGCTTGGCATCATGGATGCCATAACGATAGGCTGTTAAATCAAAGCAAGTACCTTTCAGAAAGTTCGTATTTGGACAGGTCTTGCTGTTGACACCTGCAACTTGCAAATTTGAGTCAGCCATAGGCCGAGCTCTAGAGCAGACAGATTGTTCTAATACATAGGTACAGTACTTACGCACTACAGAGATGCTCGGCGTAAGGACATACTGAGGCAAAGACCATGCAGTCGGGAATGAAACACTGCACGTTTACGGCAAAAGTACAGCTGAGTAAGGGCACTTCGTTATGAGGAAGAACCGCTGTACCTGTGTATTGCTTTTGAAAGCGAAACAATGAGCGAGGCTCAACGTCAAATTGCAACTGCGCAGCGTAGCTGCCGGTGTCGGGCTGATCAGTCGAATTCTCAGTAGTGTCTCGGGCTACTTCAGCAGCAGCGGCAACGGCAACATCAGCAGGCTGCATTCGTAAGCCTCTCTTCACAGTGAGATTGCATGCCTAGGAAGCAGTCACGCGCATCTGGGTCGCTCTTCCCGTTGCAAGCTAAGCGTTATATTAGTCGCAGTCGAGCGTTACACCGTACTGCACAGGCGGCACTTGTGATCGACTGCGCGAGTGCAATGGCACCGTTAAACGATCGTTGACAGATTGTGGCGTCTTGTTTGCGCAGCGGCATGCATACTGCAATCGCGGACGGTGTCGCGGCCGAAATATACGCAAAACACCGCAACTCTTCGCAGCCTGAATCGCAGCAAGTATGTGCAGTTCTCGGGGCCGTGTTGGAGGTCGTGCAAGCACAGTCGATGCAGCCATCGCCGACTGCGTTATTCGCCGCACTAATGGCGTCACTGGAAAAGCCAGAAACACAGGCGTCCCCACAGGTAAGCAAACGTCTAACTACACAACCTGCACAAAAGTGAAGCCAGGCAATGTGAAACCATCATGTTGTCATCAGGTAGTGGGAGCCATGTGCACAGTGTTGGCCATTGTGCTGGGGCGAGTGCCAACAAAAACCTTGCGCTCAAAATTCAACGCCTGCGCTCAAATCATGCAAAGCATTGTGGAGCAGAATGACCAACAGGTAACACAACAGGCGTCTTCAAACACATGCACATCATCATGCATGTCTTGTATAGCCTGCAAGCGGATTGCGTCCCCCGCTGAATGCTTCACATTTCCGTCAAATCAAGACAATCCATTTGATTGATCTTGATATTGAGTTTGGAAGGCACAATTCAAAAGGGCAGTTGATTTGATCTGCCAATTGTTGCAGGCAGGAACTCTCAGAGCTGCACTGGCATGCATGGGATACATCACTGCAGCAGTGACCCCAACAGAATGGGCGCCAGCGCTACGTCCTTTCACGACGCTGCTGCGATACAGCACAGATGCCAGGCCCAAAGTGCGCAAAAGGGCTCAAAGCAGCCTAGTCGATGTGCTGGCAGCTCTTCAGGGCACACCTGCCTTGCAAGGCGCCAGCGATGCTGTGCTCAAAGGTCAGAATGCGCTGCTGACTGCATTGCGCATGCTTTCACCCCTAGGTCAAACTGCTAGGGCCACCATGCATTGATTTTGGGCAGGTCAAAGAGCACAGCTTTGTGTCTTGTTGATGTGTTGGCAGCTCTTCAGGGCACATCTGCACTGTAAAGGGCTAGTGATGCTGTCCTCAAAGGTGAGAGCACTGCTTCAGCGATTTGAGTCAAGTGGTTGGCCAAGAAGCTTTTGGCTGCCGTACCATACGTGGTTGCTTTACAGCTCAGACAAGCACAGCCTTTGTTTTGCAATGGGCCCACCTGCACCCAGTGTGAAACAATCATGTCGCATGCAAGCACGTGAATGTTGAGCTACCAGTCACTGGCAGTCAGGGTTGTGTCTTGCAGACTTGCATGTCCTGTTCAGCTGAGTCTGTTATGAGCGCTGAAATTGGTTGCTATGTCTGGTGCAGTGTGTGAGGTGGTTCTGCCAGGCCCTGAGGCAGCTGCCAGAGCAGCTGCAGCAGCATCCAACAAAAAGCGCAAGGAAGCAGAGGCTGCCATTGCTGATGCTGTGTCCAGGACACTGCATATGCTGGGCTCCCTCAAGCAGATCATGCCGCTATTTGCAGGTCAGCCTTCTAACCACTTGTCTGCGCTGTACAGCATCTTTGCCTATGACTGCTGTGATCTTGTTTGCTCTCTTCATGTCCACTATGTGCTGTCCTGTGCGCTGCATATGCTGGACTCCCTCAAGCAGAGATCATACCCCTGTTTGCAGGTTAGCCTTGCTAGCCTTGCATTGCATACTCGCAGCTTTTCTGTTTCACCAATGTAATGTTGCTTATTGTCTTGAGGCTTTCAACAATGTCACCGCTGCGGGCCCACTTTCCTGTGTCCAGGGCACTGCATATGCTTGGCTCCCTCATGCAATTCATGCCCTTTTTGCATGTCAGTAGTTACTGTTGTTGTGCTGCTGCTGCCGCCGCCGCCGCCGCTGCTGCTGCTGCTGCTGTCATTGTGAGTGGCGGCAGTGGCGCTGTTGTTGTTGCCAATTAATGTTATATCACATCAACGGTGGTGTTGTCAACATCATCACGTCTGTTCATGGTACTGTGGTCAAGCTTGTATGCATGTGATACAGGCAGTGTAGTTGGCCCCCTGAGCACCATGCTGCTAAAGCTGCGGCAGCTCAAGCTGTCTAGGAGCGCCACGGACTGCCTGGAGATGCTGTGCTCAGCGTGCTCAGCGTGCAGCTCCCCCATAGGTGTCACTCACTTGGCGAAGCTCAACATATGTTTATACCTTGTGTGCATACAATGCAGGCAGTGTGATCGGTTCCCTGAGCAACATGCTATTGAAGCTGTATGTGCTACGGCAGCCCATGCTCTCAAGGAGCGCCACAGACTGCCTGGAGATGTTGTGCTCAGCGCGCAACTCCCATCTTAGCGCCGCAGCTTTGGCTGAGCTGTTGCAGCAAGTGCTGCATCAAGAAGCAGCCTGGCAGATGAAAGATATGGATTTGCTGCTGGCACTGACCAAGCTTGTTGAGACTGGCTTTATCAGGTACTGCTGGTGATGACTGGCAGCTTGAAATACATGGCCTGGCCACTTGCATCAATGCTTTTGCCATGTGGGCGGGCTGTTTGACTGATTTGCTTGAGCTGCACCCAAACTATTTGAATTGAGCCTTCTTGCTGATCACATGACTGTGCTTTGAGCCTACCTGCTGACCCTACGATGATTTCGAATTGTATTTGCAGGCTACATGAACTGGATCCCGCCATGTGTGCCGCCCGCCTGCCCCAGGCCTTGCATGCTTTGCTGCCTCAGCTATGCGGCGAGCAAGAAGGCCTGCGCTTTGGCACTCAGCAGGCCATCAAGAACCTCATTCACGACTGCATGGACGATGCCATGATTCAGACGGCCGTCAGCAGAGGCAGTTTGGGCGGTGCTGGGATGCCTCCAGCACAGAATGTGGTGCTGGCTGTGGCTCACACCCTGGGCGTGCGCTACCAAGATGGCTGGATCAATGCCCTTTCAGGTGCAACCCATCATCTGTCAGGAGCATGTGCAACTCATCCAAGCATATGTGCCTGACTTTGCTGCTAACAAAACTTTGCTTCCAGCTTTGCTGTCCTGCATTGCATGCAGGTGCTGTCTTCAAAATGTGCAGTAGTTGACAGTCTGCATCACTTGACTCCCTGTGCAATGATCTGTGCTTGGCTGGGCTCAATAATCAGGACTGCCGATTGCAACGGCATGCTAGCCGTCACACAGATGCAGTCAACAAGCTCAATGCTGTTTGAAAAGTTGCCTTTCTCTGGCTATCACTGGCGTTTGATTAAATGGCTTGATGATTGCAGTGGCTGGGGTAGTCCTAGAGAAGTTGGGGTCAGAGGGGGCGCCCCTAGCTGAGGGGCTCCTCCTCAGGCTAGGTCACATGTGCGCGGGTGGATCTGATGCCGCTGAAGAGGGCTATGGGGAAGCCTCTGACAAGGTTACCCTAGCTGCCCAGGATGCTCTAGGGCAGGGCATCAGAGCTATGGGGCCTCAGGCCGTTTTGAACGTGCTGCCTTTAGGACTTCTGGAGGTAAGGCCAGAGAAGCTGTTCCACATGGAGCAGCAGTGACTGATGTCTGCTTCATGTGCGGCATTGTGTTCTGTTCGACGGCAGCTGCGCTGCAAAACTTTTCACGGAGGACATGGCAGCCTGCTTCAAGCTGCTGCAATTTAAAAATTGACGCAATGCTTCACCGTGTCTTGCTGCAAACAAGACATCTTTGGCTGCAAAGCAACAGAAATTTGTTTGTGCAGCGTACCCCAGGGACAGAGGGCAGCATGCAAGGCATAGAGGCACTAGAAGGCAAGGGAGGGGCCAGGACCTGCCACACACGCCTGAGCTTATGACAATGTGTGCAACAATTATGATAGTTTACACTCCTCATGCATACAGGCATTAGAAGGCAAGGGAGAAGCCAGGACTTGGCTCATTCCTCTTCTTCGCCAGCATGTCCAGAATGCCCACCTGGCCTACTGGGGTAGCGAGCTGTTGCCTCTGGCTAGGGCACTTGGCAGTCGGGCTGCCCTTGCTCAGCAAAGCCCTGGTAGGCAATCGGAAGCGCAGCAGTGCAGAGCCTTGGAGCTGCAGCTGTGGAACACCCTGCAGTCCTTCTGCAACTGGGCTTTTGATACCTCCACCGCTTTCAGGCAAGCAGTCTCTCACTAGCCTTGTCATATTTGATACTGCCAAACACGTTTGCAGGTTTTGCTTCAGCCATATCTTCAAGAAGTTTGATCGGTGTCAGCCACGGCTGATTTCCAGCAGCACTTGTGTTGTAGCTGTTTTTCCTGCTGTCTGGAGCTTGCATTTGTAACTGTCGCCAATGTTTACTCTGTACATGCCACGCTGATGCCGATGACGATGAAAAACAAATGATCAAGCTTCAACCGATCACATCCACTGTATGAGGACCAAATTTGTCTTACCTATACTGAGGCATCAGCCCTGGCTTTGCCACATGCCACAATGTATTTGTTCTGGCTGTGACAGCATCAATTGAGTGCTTCTTGGTACTGCTATGTGCCTATGCAGCGATCCATGCACACTGTATACTTGTTTGCTCTTTGGCTGTGACAGTATCACTTCCTGCTTGTAGCACCTGTGCTTCTCGGTATCGCCAGTCCTTCCTGATGTCATCCCCTGCCCCTGGAGTGTTTGATGCACATGTAGTAATAGATGCACATGCAGCGATAGATGCATATGCAGCAGGGCTGTCCAATGATGAAACACAAAATCGTTGTTGAGAACCTAGCCTGCCACAGCATGTGCGGACACCCTTTTGTCACTACCCCTGAGGACAATACTGCTGCTCATATCAAGACACGCCGGTATCTAAGACAACAGATACACAACAAACATCATCTCATTTGCGCATGGCTAGTGTTCACCTTGACAAGTCAGTCACTCACATCTACTGCCAGCACGCTGTATTTTTTGGCTGTAAAGTAAACAGGGCCAGCAAGTGGTGTCTTTTGGCCTGTACATGTACTTTCTGTTTACCTGCAGAGCTTATGCGCGGGGTATTGGAACAGCGTTTGAGAAGCGCACAGATCTGCGCGTCATCATCTGCAATGCCCTGGCCAGCCTGTGCCTGCAGAACCGCAAGGCTCTCAAGGTGACCCTGCTGCAGCACACCTGTTCTTCGATCACATGAGCAATGGCCAGTTTTCATGTGCATCAGGGCCATTGCTTTCGTTTTTGTGCACTATCATTGTCTGCAAAGCCTTGGCTATGCTGTGCCTACAGAGTCGCAAGGCTCTCAAGGTGCAACTGCTGCACCATACCTGCTTCTTGTACTTCTTTGTTTTCTTCTTCATCCTCTCTTCTTGTTTGAGCAGTTTGCCTGGACTGTTCTGCAACATGCTTCATGACTTTATCAGTGCATCGTCGTGATTGGTGCATGTTTGATACTTAAAGGTGCTGTGTCAGAAGTGGTGCATCATTTTTGTGCGGTCTTGATAGCAGCTGCATCAAGCATGGAGCAACAGAATCCAGGACATGCTTGCAGCCAAAGAATTCACCCAGCAGGCACAGCATTGTCTGATGCAGCAGCGCACATCCTGATCAATGTGCAGGAACTCAAGCTCACAATCAGCACAAACACTGTCACCTGCTGTAATGCGCATCCGAGCTACTGATCACTTGCACTGCAACTTGATTTATAAAAAGTTGACATTACCAGGCTACATTTGTAAGTGTAATTGTCACCCTGTTCTGTGTCACCCTGTCACCATCTGCTTTGCTGCAACCGCAGGCTCATGGGGTGACAGAGGGGGTGGGCTTCTCAGACCCCTCAGGCGTTCAGCACCCCAATGCTGAAGAAGACGAGGAAGAGCAAGCAGCATTGCTACCCAGCGAGGTCCCAGCTCACTACACTCTGCAGACAGCGCAAGCGTAAGCCCACTGTCTGACCTGTGCATTCAGTCTCTCATGACAAATCGGCCATCCCGCCCAGGTTTTTGTGGCAGCATGGTGACTGTGTTGCTTGCACGCTGGTAGCAATTGTGTGGCTTTCAGGGGCATTTTATATCCTGCACCTGAACCTGTACCGTTTTGGCACAGCTCATTGCCTTGGCGAGGATGCAGCCCACTTCATCTTGTTCAAAGTGCCTCAGCTGACACTGTGATTGTGAGCTTCTCGTGTGTGTGGGGACCCTCATGCAGCTCACCCACATTGGACCCTGTCATCTTTTCTTCTTTCTTTGCCGCTGTTGCGCTCTTGACTGTGCTCGGCAGACTTGCTGAAAGCAGTGTCAAGTGCTGAATCTGATGATGTGGCTTGGATGCAGGAATGCACAGGTGCTGAGGGAGTTTGCCAGGAACTGGCTGCCGCTGTTATTCAATGCCTTCATTGCTACTGACACTCAGGAGCGCAACAGCTATGCAGCGGCCATTGCTGCCTATGCAACTATCACTGAGCCAGCTACCCTGTCACACTTCTTCAGGGAAGTCATCAAGAAGCTGCTTAAGGTACAACTTTGGTCAGACATTGATTTGGTCTGGTGGCCAGTCATGTGTGCACTGCTGCTAGGCCTGGTCATTGATTGCTCAGCAAGAAGTTGAGCTTTGGTCTGATTGTGCTGCTCATGACAATGCAGAACTGACATGCATTTGAGGTGTGTAGTGAATGCATGTGATGGCATGCGCGACTACTTGATGGAGGGCAACGGAATTCAGAGGCATATATATATATATGTGTCATTCATACTGTGGCTGGTGTTTAAGCGCTTGGTTTATTTTCAGCTCACTGCCACACGAGCACTGCGTGCTGCTTGTGCACAGGCACAATATCCCTGCACATCCTATGCCTGCAGTTCCCCGGTCACGCCAAATGCTGCTGTCACTCCACCGAGCTCCTATGAGACTGCTGCATCATTTTGTGAAGCAACACAAGTTGAAACACAATTCAAATGGCTGTGGTAGTCCTAGCAAGGAGCTCAGACGTTGTTTCTATCTGTATGAAGCCTGCTCTGCTGATGACAGGTGAGTGAGGACGACGCTACTGGCATTCCAGCAGTGGGCATTGCCAAGGAGGGCGGGGACACGGCCAGCGCCCGTAAGTGCACCTTCATGGAGCTAGCCTTGTGCCTGGCCCCAGGCCTTGACTCCAACGGCATCAGCATCCTGTACAAGGCTGCAAAGCCAGCACTACAGGTACATTTCGAGATGTCTCGAAAGGCTTGTTTCTGACATTCAATTTAATGAGTACGTGTGTCCGATCAAGGCAGCATATTGTCCAACAAACAGTCTTGCAGCATTGCATCTTTACTCTGCAAGCAAGCACCTCAAAGTTTGGTTCTTCTCCGACAAGATCAAGCCCTCAGCAGGATGTACATCTTGACAGCAGAATAGTTATGTCACCTGTGTCATCTCACTTGCTACATTGCAGTCATCATTCTATTGTGGTGCGTGCACTTCTAACTTTGTGGTGATGCGTTTCAGGAGCGTAATCAGGCAGTGTAGAAGAAGGCATATAAGCTGGTAGCCGACATCTGCGAGCACCGTTTAGACTTCCTGCAAGCCAACTGTCAAGACGTCACAGACTGCATGCTACTTTGTGTTCATCTCCATGCACTGCTGCTGTGTGTTGTTCAATGCGGTGCTGCTTTCCAGGCGCGTGACCAGGCAGTGCAGGGGAAGGCTTACAAGGTGGTTGCCTACATCTGCGAGCAGCACTCAGACTTTGTACAAGCCAACTGCCAAGACATCACAGACCGCCTGCTAGTGGGCGTCATCACCTCTCTCTCAGCCGCAAAACGACACCTCCTGAACTGTAATCCTGACATGCTACTTTTGCATTTCAGGAGCGTGACCAAGCAGTGCAGAAGAAGGCTTACAAGCTGGTGGCCTACATCTGTGAGCACCGCACGGACTTTATACAAGCCAACTGCCAAGACATCACAGACTGCCTGCTGGCAGGCGTCATCACCTCTCTGTCAGCTGCAAAGCGCTATCGCTTGAGATGCCTCAAAGCACTCATTCTGCTGCTGCAAAGCAACCAAGCACCTCAGCTTCAGACGCAGCAGACGCCGGACAATGCCAGCCAGACAGAGATTAGGCAACAGGTGCGTTCTCTGATGACACACATTGCTGATACCTGACAACCATCATTGTAGAAAGCAGACATTGTTAGCGTTGTCAGCATTTTCTGTGACCATAATTGCTAATAGCAACTAGTGCATGTGCTATCTCGTGCTGGCAGCATTTGGTTCATGCACTTGCTGACAGGAGAAGTGGTCGTGCCATGACCTCTTGGAAGCTAGTCTGCATGTGCAGGCTTGACGGTCATCATGCACAATCTGCCGCCGCTGGCGGGATGCATCGTGCTGCCTTTCTTGAAGCACTGTCAAACAACCCTTCTGACAATTTGATCAGTTTTACCAAGTCAGTTATGACTACAGTCACTTAGGTGTACTCTGCTTGTGTCATGCAGGTGGTGGGCAGCATGGTGAGCGAGATCATTCTGTGCGTGAAGGAGGTCAACCAGAAGACCCGCACTGCAGCCTATGAGCTGCTGGTGGGCCTAGCCAAGGCCATGCATGAGCAGCACCCACCCACTTTACCTGCACTCAGTCAGGATATTGACATGGGTATGACTCTCAAGTGCTTGCAGCCATTGCCTGCGCATCTTACAAGGGTGTGACTACAATATTCCGAAACTGTCTGTTGCAAATATCATGTCTGCTATTGGGGGGCCTAGCCACAGGGCCATGCATGAGCAGCACCCACCGCCCCTGCCTGCGATCAGTCGGGACATTGACATGGGTAAGACCCTTGAGTGCATAGTGTCATGCTGCATTCTGGTGCACAGCTCTTGTCAGATATGTTGACATCTGTCCTGAGATATGTCTCAATGAGTCTAAAGCCCTTTGTGTGCTGGGTTTTGCATGTGATGGCAGGTTCTGCATACGTGCTCCTGCATCAGCCAACCATCTGAAAAGCATCTTGATGTTGGACTCCACCGAACTAGCTAAGGAAAGCCTGCAATCTGAAAGGCCATTGTCATGCAGGCTCTGCTTCAATGAATGCAGCTACTGCAGCACTTCATCTTATCACAGTGACTTAGGTGCTTGAGCATCTGTCATTGACGATAAAAGTAGCACAAAAGTTAGCCATCAGCACCTTTCGAAGCAGCATCAGGCACATATGCTCTGCCTCCTGCTGTCAAATGTGGTGCAACAGCAAACCCTCTGACTTGTCACCAGTCTCATCAGCTGTGGCATTGGCGTTGACTGTCTGCATGTGGCACTTGTCAGAACATATTTTAGTCAGCTGTTCATCCAGCTGTTCAATACATGCAACTGTACATGCAGCTATTCAACACATGCAACTGTACATCCTGCTATTCGTTGAACCTGATCTTGATTGCAATGTTGGATGTCATAATTTTGACCTATGTTCTTTGACATGTACTTGCTTTGAAGCATGGTGCTTGCTGGCATGTAGGTGCGTCACACAGCATGCACAGCAGGGGCGGTCTGCACACCCTCTTCAGCATGGTCTTGGGGGGTCTGGTGGCAGCCACCCCCCACATGGTGGCTGCCACTGTTATGGCGCTTGCAAGGCTGCTGTACGAGTTTGCTGGTCCCCTGGAATATATAGTGGATGAGCTGCTGCCTGCTGTGCTGGCTCTATTGCGAACCAAGAGCAGGGAAATTGTCAAGTCTGTGCTTGGCTTTGTGAAGGTGCTGCTTGTCCTTGGGTCACACACCTAGCATCTGTGCTACAGTCTGTAGTTTTGTTTATGATGGCTCATTCTTGCGCGGCGCCTTGGAGTATATGGTGGATGAGGTGCTGCCTGCTGTGCTGATGCTGCCGCGCATCAAGCGCGGAGAGATTGTCAAGGCTGTCTTGGGCTTTGTCAAGGTCCTCTAGACGTGAACACATGGTGCAGAGTTGCTAGCATGTGAAGTCAAATTGGTGCCTGCTCATACTTATTTTTTGATCGACATTACAAGCTGAAAAATTCAATGATTTTCTGCACGCCGTTCACTGCAGCAAACATTGCGCTTTCGTGAATGTGTCATAGTCGTAGTGATAGTGATAGTGACAGCTGACTGTGTCTGAGCTGATTGCTGCTCTTAAGGGCTTCCTGCATCACTAGCCTGTTGCTGCCTGCATGACAATGTGTGATGACAAAGCATGTCCTGGAAAACCATAACTTGGCTGCATTGTCTACAACCTCAACTGTTTTGTGGTTTGTAGGTAGTGGCCATGCGGCTACCTGTGCCGCTAGTTACACAGCACCTGAAAGCCATTCTGGAGGGTGTTCTGTTGTGGAGTGCTGACACCAAGAACCAGTTCAAGCTAAAGGTATCCCCTCCATGTCATGTGTTGCTCTGTGCGTGCTCATTGTACATGCCAGGTGGCTGCAACAGCTCCTATATATTGCATTGGACATGACACGGAGTGCATAGGAGTATGCCCTAACCTGATATGTCGATGGTGGCATCTCATACTGTTGGTTGTGGCTCTGCTTTCGTTTCTGTGCCTTGCAAGGCATCAATGCGTTGCTGAGGCCCATACAGAGAACAGAGGTGACCTGTGGTCTGATGCAAATGCTGTGTCTGAACATCTGATGCTGTATGTTTCATAGCAATGACTGTGTCTGTCTGTGCATCAGGTGCGTGTGGTAGTGGAGAGGCTGGCTCGGCGGCTAGGGTATGATGCTGTGGCCAGCAACATCCCAGAGGAGCACCGCAAGCTGCTGACCCACATCAGGAAGGAGAAGAGCAGGAAGCTGCGAGAAGACAAAGCTGACAAGGTACAGTAACCTCTCTTTGCATCAACAGCTTCGGTCATCAAGAACCATATCCTTGTACCGATGGCATAACCATAAGCATTGAGAAGAATGGTGAATCCTCGTAAGGAGGCACCTTATGTTGAGACACTGCTGAATCCGCTGCACCTTCAGCGTCACTGTGATGCTATGGCTTACTGCTGGCCAGAGTGAGGGGCTGCTGCCAGCCTCTTGTGAGTGCCTTGAGCATCTGCAGCCTGTCTGTCCCAATAGCATACAAAGGGCTTGGCAGCGCGCTTAGCAATCTTCGATTGTGCTTGTGACGCATGAGCATCAGATGCAAGCACAATGCTCTGTTGGATGTGTTTCAAGGTTTGCAGATGTGCGCATCTGTGGTCATACCATTGGCCTGACTGAGATACTGGCAATACATGCACAGCAAAATTTGAAACTTGATTGACTCAACCATCATGTCTTGCTGCGGGTGGCTGTCTCTGTTTGGTCTGGCAAGGGCACTGCAAGCGCATATATGGGCTCTGAGGTGCTATGCACGTGTGAGCTCATGTGGGCAGCTGCAGTCCCTTGACATGACCAGCAAGGCATGCAACCTAGCCGAGACATTACCACAAATGCGCAGACAGGCAGCCGTTTCATTATCATTGTCATGCTTGTTCTGGGTGCCTGCTGAAGCAGCAGTCCTGGGCTGCTCATACAAGGTTGCTGGCATGATGGATAACAAGCATTTCACTTCTGTGCAGGACAGACAGCCAGTTCATATGTCTTGACTGGTCTGTCCTATGTGCTAGAGCGCCTGTACACAGGTCTTGACGTATGTGTCTGTTGTAACCTTGCAGATGGAGATGGACGGTGCAGAGGGCAAGTCACAGATCGGAGGCTCTAAGCGTGCCCGCACAGTTGCAGCCAGCCAATGGGACCCACAAGTGTTTTCTGATGATGAGGCTGAGGCAGATGTGCGTACCAAGCTGGGGGGGACGACGCTGGGCGGTACAATTGGCAAGCCTATCACTGCAGGTTGGCATATGCCTTGTCTTCCTTACAGCTGCACTGCTGCTCGTTTCTTACACAGAGACAATGACAGTCCTCTTCCTACGTCTGTCTGGGAAGAGCATGTTGTTGACCAGGCATCGCTCATACGCCTGCCAACGCAGATTGCATATGCCTTGTCTCATCAATTGCCTGAAAGAACGGCAGATATGAGCACCAAGCCTGAAGGCACAATGCTGGAGGGCACGATGCGCAAGTCTCGCACTGCAGGTCAGCATATGTCTTGTGTTGCTTGCGTTTGCAGAGCTGTGATCACAGCACAGGGCTGTTATGAACTCTATCAGGCGTGCTTGTTGCCAGTTAGGCCCTGCAGCAAGTGCCTTGACTTGACAACATCACTTTCCATGTCACATGAAAAACGCGTGGGCAATATATGCAGCAGCAGCGCTTAGCACAGCAGACAAAGCAAGCTGCAATGCTGCAGGCAAGTCTGTGAAAAGCATGGCAAGGGGGGGCAAGGGGAGCCTCCCCAGGGAAGTTGGGGGGGACCCCTTGGATCTTTTGGATGCAGGCACAAGCCGCAAGTTGGTGCGGCATGCTGCTGCCAAGGGCCAAGCTAGTGGCCCTGGTGCTGCTGCAGACGCTGACATTGACTTTGAGGAGGGTGATGATGGAAAGATCATTGTCAAGGTGAGGCATGCATTTCCAACACACCCTTGAATGCTTAATCTGCCTGCTGCCAGATGTCAAGCATGGTTGGCAGATGTTGGGAGGTTGGCATCACTCTGTCTTGAGTGTCAACACCTGGTGCAACAGCATGTCCTCAGCGCAGCTGTGGCTCATCTTTGCCAGCTAGCCAACCATCATTGACGTCCCAATATTGGTCTGGTCACTTGACAGGACGAAGAGGCACAAGGTCGGAAGCGCCGCCGCAGCACGCACCTCGATGATAGCGACGACAGCGACTTTGACGACATAAGGCATGTGCATGGCGCCAAGGCAGCCTTGAGAGACGGCGCGAGTAGCGTGAGGTATGCTGCCACAGAGGGGGGCAAGTCTCGAGGCAGGAGCACCGCCGGCAAATCTGCTGGAGCTCGCAGCTTGGGAGCTAGGACAAGTGCTACTGCCAAAGAAGCTGGCTCCCAGCATTCTGGAGACCGGTAAGACCACCTTCAGATTGTTTCAATGGCCATATGCTGAGGTGGTGTGTGCTCTGATGGTGCCAATGCAATAGTGTACTGCAAGACTGCCACAGCACCTGCCTCTCAAGCTTACCGGTTCATGCATGCTTTTGTAGCATTGTGACGTACTGTTCACACGCCCTCTGGGCTCAAAGCGTCACAGCGGCTGCTGTCAATCGCCCAATCAAGAATACTAGTCTACATCAACATCTGCTCAGCTTTGCAGGATGCATTCTTGGTGATACCTATGCACAGTGCTCACTGCGTTGATGCATGTTGGCAAGCATACTTTTCAAGTTTGCATCGATGCATGGACCACATTTCTGATCATGCATTAATCTGCATGCAGGTTCAAAGCAAGGAAGGGCGCCAAGGGTGATACCAAGGGTGGCAGCAAGGTGGAGCCATATGCATACTGGCCTTTGGACAGGAAGATGCTCAACAGAAGAGCTGGCAAGCAGGCTGCTGCAAAGAAGGGCTTGCAGCGTGTCGTGAAAGGCGCAAAAGCTGGGGCAGTGAAAGGCCACAAGGCCAAACGACGAAAGACATAATCAAGAAATTCTTCTGATTCAATCAGAATTGGACCCTAGGCCCAGGCACACAGTCTGATTTATTGATTAAAAGCAGTGTGGGCTTATTTTACTCATCTTATCCAGTTGCATCCGTACAGCAGCACATACAGATGTTGTTGGGTTTGATAACTTGCAAATATGATATGTGGTGTCTCAAGCTGCTTGTTGCTTGTACAGTTGATCAAGATGTCATTTATGATCAGTTGATGCCTGAGCAAGAACATTCAAAAGATTTGTATTGAGGATGTCGTGTTCTGATCTTTTGCAAACAAATGTGTCAGCAAGCACTTCATGGTATGTGGTCTCGGAGCAGAGGTATATAGCAGGCAGAGCGGAAACACGGTCGGCAGGTCGCCCCGCAAATGCTCCCTCGTTGACCCGTTTCGCGCAGCATACACAGCATCGGAGGACTCGTGTGATCCGCCCGACGCTCACGAAGCACCTTGACAGTGATACTTTAGTCAAAATCCACGAATGAACGCCAGTGATCAAAGCGCTGATCCTGTGCCCGAGTCATTCTCCGAAATACGCCCAGGTGCTGCACTTCAGCAGCACATTGCAACTGGCATCGCAAGCTTCAGCGGTTAAGCAGTCGATTGGTGCAGGGCTATACTTAGGGGGTTTGAGCTCGCTGCTCTTTGCAGAACAGTTGACTGTGACACACTTTGTGGTAAGCGCTGAGTGTATTCCCACATGTTGCAAGGCAGGACGTGCAGCTGTCTGTGCTCAGAAAATGGTGCCCACGGTCAACTTCTGGTACAGACGGTCCTGCCCACTCTGAGCGCCCTAAAAGACTCCCCAGACTTCCAGTACGCCTTGCATGCAAGATTCAGGCGTCTACACATCTGTCTGGAGGATGCAGACCACGCCAACCTTCTACCGCATTTGGAAGCTGCCGTAGCTTTTATCAGGAGCGCTCTCAATGCTGATGCCAAAGTGCTGGTCCACTGTGCAGCAGGCATCTCAAGGAGTGCCACGGCAAGCTTTTCAAGGTCTCTGTGCACACGAGCATGCATGCTGTCAACATCTGCACAACACACCACACCCTCATGCTTGATGTCATTCCAGGTCCTTACGGCACCTTGAACTTTGAGCAGCTGCACCATGCACATCGCTTGCTGCAACAGCTGACATGTTTCTGCCGTGAAAACACCTGTGCTCCATTAACTGCTGTGTTGCTCCCATGTTCAGGTGGTCATAGCATATGTGATGGTGAATGAGGCGCTTACAGCCCAGCAAGCATTTGCAAGCGTGCAAGCAAGGGCGCCTTGGGTTCAGCCAAATCCTGGCTTTTGGCATCAGCTGAAGCTGTTTGAGGCCATGGGACACACACTAGATCCCGACTATCAGCCCTACAAGGCTATGTTGCAGACGCAACATCGCCAGCTTGCCACTATTAACACCCGCCCAATGCCAAAGCTGTGCAAGGTGGAGCATAACTGCTCAAGCCCTGTCTGTCAATCTACCTTGAATTGCTGTAGGCCTGCATCATGCTGTTGCTTTTATCTGCCTGCCGTAATGCTGACGCATCCCTTTTCAACACTAGGTATTGCTTGTATTGCATTTATGCGACTGCTGTCATGCATGTGTTACGTTTGCACTATGAGGTACAACAGCAGCAAGACAAAAGCACACCAGTTCGGCATCTATTCTCTCAGTTTATCAATAAAGCTTTCACAGAAATCTCTGTGCAATGCAGGAAGGTGATTGGGTGTGCAAGCAATGCAGCAGATTGCTGGTGACAGCAGCGTCTGTCATTGTTGACCAGGCTGACGGAACAGCAACTCACGGGCAATCCACCGATGGCAACAGCTCATGCAGTACTGGCGTATCACGGGACAAGCATTTGCTGGTCAAGCCACAGCGCTGGATGGGCAGCAGCATGTCAGCGGCAGTGACAACTCTGGAAAGCAGTCTGAACTGTCCAAAGTAAGCACCCTTGTCTGCTGCTGCCAATTACTGAGCCGAGCTGCAGTTAAACTTGCACTCAGGGTATCGAGCTGATGCATACATATGCTGCACATAGGTCACGAGCTACATCATCAGTGTTGTCCCACAAACTTGCGCTGTTGCGGAGTAACATCCAAATCCTCTGCTCTTTGCAAATCTTGTAGTCATTGACCAAAACCATGCAAGATAGCTCAACAACAACAAATGGATCAGGAGTTTGTGCCTGTGCAGCTGTGCAAGCAGGGTGGGCAGCTTTGAGTGGGGCAGCACTAGTGTAGCAGGCATTGCAGACTTGCATACTGCTGAAGGGACACAGCATCCTCTTCCTAGGCTCAACTTGTCAGCTGTCACTCAGTGCCAGTCTGAGGGGTCTGTTTGAAGCAGCACATGCAATATTGCTTCACCTGCTCCCGGACGAGTTACGCATCCAACTCATTGAGCCTATCTTGAGCCTATTTATGCAGCAGCGTGAGGCCGTGCAGCTTCTATGCAATACTGTCCAGCAATCTGTTTTGGCTTTGCTGTCATTTATAGTGCTTGCGGCATTGGCTGGGTCAATGACTTACCTGATGTGGAATCAACGTGGGAATCATGACATTGCTCTAATGCCTTCAAATGTGCATGTATGCATGTACTGATAGCAAATCTGACATTGATAAGTGTGCCCAGTTTCAAATCCCGATTGCATGTGTCGTTTTCAGCTCGAAGCAGTGCAGACTGATCAAGACCGAAATACATCCCAGCACCATGGCTCTTACGGCAAATGCGCACGTTCAGGGCTGTTCGATTCGCCATCATTGTGCCAACCCCCGACCGTTTACTGCTGTTCAACAGCCAGTGAGACATGCATCGAGGCACCCCTGCACATGCTCCGCAAGACATAGCCCTGAAAACTTTGACAGGCGAGATGCCATGCTTTCCATGGCTGCAGCTGCAGCTGTGTTGAATGTGCAGCCGGCGCAGGCTGACGGTGGTGAGCATCGAAGACACAGCGTTCAGACTCTAGTCACAAGTTTCCCTTGCGATTCAACCGGTCTTCCTGTGCAGAAACTAAGACTTTGTATGGCAAAGCCTCACCGCCCACGAGCTATGGAGGTTATGGGGGAAACGCAAAAGAAGGGGCCAAGTAAGTGCAGCCCTAGCTGTTTTTGCAATTCCTTGTACATGGCATCATGTCATCATCATGATTTGCTGAAGCAAAAATTCATTCAAATGATAGCACATGGCAGATTGTATTGTCCTGCACGTAGGTACACATTTGAGTACCCTGCTGCATGGAAAGTTGATGTCGTCAACAAGGTAAGCATGTATTGAAACTCACCAATGTGCTCTCAAAGAAGCATTTCCACGTCATCTGGTCACTTGACCATCGTCCTTGAGCACATCATGAAACATGCAAGGTCCAGCAGCTTTCCAGTAGTCTAGTCAGGTCCCTTTGCAATCTTATGTTGGTCAAGTGCATGTGGTCTGTGACATGGGCCAGACAGCTCAACCCAGCGTTTGCGAAGCAACAGCACTGCTCAAGTTGCTGCACTTCCTGTGACACATGAAGAAGTAAAGGAACCCGGTCGTCTCTGTCATTTTGCTTGCATTCAACTTGCGCTTGGTATTGCAGACAGAAAAGGGCATGCAAGGGATTGACGCCAGGGTGATCAATCCCAAGATTGGCAAAAGTAAGACTCAGCATTTCAATATGTGTAAATCATGCTGCTGAAGCCGATGTGACCCTTGACTGCCATATGCAGCCCAAGGTGCATTTGTTGTGACTTTTGGGCGTGCTGGCGAAGACAAAAAGTTCAGCAAACTTGGCGATGTTGAAGCTACTTTGCAGGGCTTTGCAGGGGCAGACTATGATCTGCAGGTAGTGAAACTAATCATATCACTGCTGATGGGCATGCAGCACTTTGACTGTGTGCATCAGCATCAGCCCTGTGGTAACGGCTTCCATGTTTGCTTGCTGCTTCTTGCAACTTGGAAGCTGGTAATGACTCGTCCAGGCATTGCATGCCCTGAACAATCGACATCATGATGCATAAGCTGCATTGCTGTATGTCACATGTTGGGCTGTCATGCAACATCGAGCTTGTGCACATGCAGGACGCTTTGGTGGGCTCAACTGATAAAAGCAACGGCTCCCATGAGAAGGATGGCGAGCTTTTCTATGACTATGAAGTTGTTGGTGCGGTGAGTCAACAATTGTCTTCACGGCAGTGCAAGATACAACTTGATGTCACTTTGACATGATGACTATGCTCCCTAACGCTGTATAGCTCATTTCCTTATGCCGTTTGATAGCTGCTGCAAATGCAGGATTTGCATTACCTGGCGTCTATCACCCTGAAGGGCGGCAAAGTCTTTGCCCTGTTTGTCAAGTCCCCAACAAGGGTAAGGCTGCGCTGCTGTTGAGTACGTGTAGTTCAAATTGCACCATGGCCTTGTTTGCATCAATCAATGAGGCATGTGCTTTGCAGAACTATGCAGTGGACAAGGTCAAGCTCAGAGCAATAGTGGATTCCTTCACTATTTTGTGATGATGCATCAGAATAACACAATACTGCATGATCAGTGTGTTGCTGCAGCCAGCACTATCTGTGCAGACTACAATAGCAGTGTGTGCACATAGCTCCTTTTGTATATCAGCAGCAAGCACTTTATTGCAAGTTCATGTGCTGTTGGCCAGCATTGACAGATGGCTGTCAGTGAGCAGTTGCTATGAGACACTGCGCGCCCTCAGAGCTACGTCAAGTTGTTTACAATGCTTTTTGCTTCGAGCTAGGGTGTGTTGTCCACATGATATCTCTGACAAGCTATCAAAACGTTTTCGTCCCTGATGTTGTTTCACAGAGGCCAGTGGAGTCACTACTGCATCACGCATGGTGCTCCACGCCCACATGATGCATACTCTGTTGCTGAGCCATGCAGCCATACGCACAAGGCCAAACATGCGCTCATCATGCACTACACAGATTATCGACAGGATAGTTTGTTGCCATTTGCATAACTCAGTCAAGGTAGGGTAGCAAGAAGCACACGCTTTGGATGACACATCTACAAGGGACGTTCGCAAGTGCGAAAACCTATCATTTACTGCAAGATTATCCCTAATCTTGTTGAGCCGTCTGCCCTGCTCGAGACTGTTGCATCCGTTAAAGACAAGTTGCCCAAAGCGAAGAAGGCACAGCACTTGCAGAAAGGAGAAGAAGCTGAAAACACAGATATAACTTGCACTGAAAAGGGAGAAATAAGTTGCAGCAAAGTGACTACAGCTCAGAAAATGCTCAAGCCACAGGTGGCAGCAGAAGCCCATCACACATAGCTTGTGAAGAGCATCACGCCCATACCCACATGTGACAGCATTTCGCTCACACCCATATGTGATGGAGCATTATGCCCACACCAACAAAGGAATTCCTTCGGAATTCCTTCAAAGGAACATCACATTGACACCCTCAAGTGATGCAACATTATGCTCACACCCACAAGTTATGAGAGCTTATGCTCACACCCACAAGAGAATTTTACTGCTTCCTCTGAATACTGGCAGAATGCTGGTGGGTATTGGTAGTTTGTCACTCAAATGCCCATTGATTCTCCCTTCTAACCTCCTCCTCCTCTTCAGGTGTAAAGTCATTCTTTATGTGGAAGTATGCTCTGATCTCTTCAGGCGTCTTGCCCTTGATGATGTCAGCCACAGTTTGGCAGCAAAGCGTCCTGCATCAGCAACTTTGCTGAATGATTGTTTGAAAGTATAGGGCAAGGGCAATGTACAGGGCTGTACTTACAGCAGGTCTTTGATGTTCAGGTAGTTTGCAGCCAGAGTGACCCAGTACAGAACTGCCTGGTCAACATTAATGTAGTCCTTGTCCCACTGGGCCATTGTCTTTTCCATAGACCTTTTTGCATGATCATCTGCTGCCTTTTCTAGCTGACCATCATGTTCACTGCACACCACGACATAAGAAAAAATTGAGAGTGCAATTGGAATGTAGCTCGAGTGTCTTGTGAAGCATAACTGTTTGAAGCGACGCACCTGTGTTTGTTGCAATATTCCAAGACCTTGCTCAGTGTCTTGCCGTCAACATTTGGCAGAGGCACGGGAAAGTCTGAGCCCGTGTCTTCAGTTAAGTTCCTGATTGTGATGGATTGATAGGCGACGTCCTCATCCACTTGGAATTGCTGTCCGTCAGAGCTCTGCAAGTAGAGATCCACCAGATCTCAAGATTTTGACGACGAACACGCCAGGGGACGGCGTCGACGAGCAACACGCGCAATGCAAGCTGAGCATACCCTCAGAGTCAGCTTTTCCCCCATCAGCACAGCTTCTGCGGTACAAGCTTATGAACGACAATGCAAGGCGTAAAGGTGCAAGCGGTGTGCGACAGCAGCGTTTGCGCTCGAGATGTCAAGTGACGTGCGCAGCCTTTGTTAATGTTCGCACGTCACCGAGTGGCGTCGGCGATCAGACTGTGGAAACGATTTGAACACTGACTGCACTTCGGCTCTGCCTTCACAATGCAACCAGCTGAACAAAACGAACGAGGTCTTGCACCTTCAGTCTAGGGCTCGAGCAACTAGCTCATGCGCATCGAAGGTGCCAACGATCAAGTTTGCCTTGTCTGTCCTGACGTTCAAGCAACAAGCAAGGTCGTTGTCTTCCAGCTTGTGTAACGGAGCTTGCATTCACGGGATCTTGCAGCAACATCTGCGCGTGAGAGGCCTTCCTGAACTGTAGTCAAAGGCTTCATCCCTGCGGCGGCCTTTTGCACTTCTGTGCGCCACCTGAATTGCACGGCGTCTTATCGTCCGGGCTTGTGGCTGCTTAGCTGCACAAGCATATCACACTCTCAGACTCTAATAAGAAAGCCTAATCAAGCTTCGGCAGCAAAGTGACACTCAGGGCATGGCCTTGGTGCCCCATGCCAGCAGTTCAGATCAAAATGAGAACAAGGGAGCCATTGTTGCAGTTAGAGGGGCGCAGGAGCTTACACAGGAAGAATATGAAAAGCGCATCAAGGATGTAAGCTGCAGCTAGCATTATCTCTGCATTTCCTGGCTGTCCAACAGCCATGCAGAAACATGAAACATATACCCAAGAGTCATAACGTATATTGTGATATGTGCAGGCAGAGGTCTTGGAAGAGAAGCTGAAGTTCATCACAGAAAAGATACCTACTCGTATCATGAATGTGGCAGGCAGCAATGCTGGTGCAGGCAGTGGCGAGTTTCACATGTATCGACAGGTGCTGTACTGGTTGAGTGCAGACAACAGCTTGCGTGCAGCTAGCATTCCAAGCGTCTGACAGCACGGCATGCTTAGTTATAGGAGCATCATGCATGACATAGCCTAACTTGCACCTCTTGCGTTTATGACATGAGTGCTGTCTGCTGGTCTGCATGCTTGACTCAAACAATCAAAGCTTCATCAAGCGTTTGTATTGTGAATGAACATGCACACTGCTGCATTGTTGCATGTAGCATGTGTGTCAACACTGTTGCAAGCGCTGTGGCTGATGATGTTGGTGGCAGGCAAGGCGGCGTGAAGTCATGCGGCAGCAGCGGATAGAGGAAGAAGCAGTTGCTGAAGCTGCAGAAAAGGCGTACCAGGTAGGGTGCTCCTACAGCATAGATGCAGTTCATTGCTTCAGTATGCACCCGGCTGAAATATGGACTCTCACTAGAAGGCATACGGATGACAATGGTTCTGGTGATGACACCACAAGCTTGAAGCATCAGTAGCAGCTTTCTTTGAGGTTTCTTTGTACCTGTCAGAGGATTGTCTGACTATCAAGCTCAAGCATTGCTCACCTGTCATCATCTGCTGCCTCAGCATCAAGCTTGAGGCAACAGCTGCAACTCGATCTCAGATGTTTGTGCATTGATCAGGGGGCTATTTGCTATCGCTTTTAGGCAGTGCTCACCACTAAGTGTAAAGTCGTGTTGCAGGAAAGGAAGGAAAGATTGTCACGAGAAGAGGAGGAACGCACAGCGAAGCGAAGAACCAAGCGACAAAAGAAAAAGGTACATAATTTGTGCGCATGGGCTGGTGTTTGACATCCATATGACTCTATACAGTCAAGCAGGCTGATGCAGCAAAGCTTTCTGTAGCTGTATTGTGGTTGTACAGCTTGAGTCTAGTCAAATCTGCAAAACGATGTGCTGCTCAACCCGAGCATGCACTGTTCCATGGCAATGGCTGCTGCATGGCAATGGCTGCAGCATAGCAATGGCTGGCAATGACAGGCTGTGTGTGACTGCAGCAAAAGGCAGGCAAGGGACCGCCTTTTGGCATTGCACATGGCCTGGCACCAGCCAAGGCCCAAAGCTCAGATGATGATGCTCCTGAGCAAGCAGACCTGGACTAAGCACTCAACGTCCTGTCCCAAATGCAAGGAGCAGCGTCGAGAAAGAGACTGCTCGAGAACTTTTGCCTTGTCTTGAAGTTGAGCCTTTTCTATGTGGCCTGCTGAGCTGTAGAGGCATTGATGAGATGTTATCACAACTTGTTAACACTTTGGTCTCTAGCTTTAGCACAAGCCAGTCGAGAGCACATTTTGCAACAAGCAATATGCTGAGGGAGCGTATTCTGCCTTAACAGACATGCTAATGGCAAGGCTGACCTCCGGTTTCAAAATTGCGGAAACATAGACACAGAACGCTCTGTTGCATTGTTGCAAGACTGTTGAAACTCCCTACGTCTGTGTGCTATGTCGTACCTGGACAGCTGTAGGATGTAATGTTGCAGCTCAACCTGCAACTTGTGCTGAGGCACTTCTTGCAAGCAATCGGTTGCATGCGCTTGCACAGCAGTGATTGCTGAATGAATGACTGTCATTGTTACGGAGCTTGAAATGCTCACTTTGGATTCATCTGCCAGCATTCAATGATCTATCAGAGCGTCGACCAGGTGACACCAAGCTCATGTCGCAAGTTGCAACCAGAGGCATCAGAACAGCAACTGCTGTAGCAAATCGGTGCTGACTATGTAGCACACCACAGCCCCCTTCAAATGCCTTTTGGAGGGAAGCATTGATTGCGCCAGGACTGCAGGGTGCATACGGACAGTGCAACAGGACTGCTGCATTGTTACACCTGTCTACATTGTGCCCCAGCCATCATTCTTGGGGAGCTGGTCAAACTCATGCTTAATCATTCTCTGACTCCACCAGATATGACACTTGGGGTTGAACTCCAGGTCTTTCCACAGCATGGGAAATGTGCTTCGCACTTGGCTGAACCGATTAGGGATGTTCACAACTGGCGAACGGCATGAGCTGCATGATAGTCTATCAACGTCGTCCGTGACGTTGTACTTGTGACATGTTTCCTCACCCTGAGTGATTTCGAAGTCACTCGTTTTGAACAGAACAGTAGCGATGAAAGGAGCGCAGTGGTACTGCCTGCAGGGATTGCAATGGCAGTATTGCTGCGAGATAGGCTCGCCTTTTGCCAAGAGCTGTACCTTGCCTGCATCGCAAACGAGTCCATTACGGACGCACAAGCTGGGTGGAAGTCTCGCTTAAGCTTACCGCAGGGACAGCTGCCGGTGTACTGTCTCTGTGCCTGGGAACTTGACATGTCGGCGTGCGACCTCAGCGCAAGATTGGAAGCAGATTTGAGGGCGGCTTGGCACCTCAGTTGAACAGACAACACAACAAATCGACTCTCGAATCGAGGAACGCTTGTGCATTTCAGCTTCTGCAGAAAGCGCTCCGAAACCAATAGCAGGCTATGACTTCGCTTTCGATTCCTTCGACTTGCATGCCTTGCTGCAACCTCCTTTGCCCTTCCAGCGTCGAGGGGACCGCTTTTTGTCATTGCTTCTCATTGCTGTCATTGCACACTTGCAGCACGCAGCAGTCAGTGCGCATTCACTGGGACGAGGCAAGTCGCTGAAGGCCTTCGTGGTAACACCAGCTTCAGGTGGCATATAGTCTGGCTAGACAGCTGGACGGCTGTGTCTGTCCCTGCTCACCTTCGCAATCAGCCCGTGTCTCTCCGCCTGCTTTTTCAAGTCGTGGATGAGGTTCTATGTCAGACTCGACGGAGCAGCGTCTGCCAAGTCTTTGTCCATCTCTGACAACGCAACAGTGGGAGAAGTGCGGGAGGCACTGAAATGCAATGGCCTGCAATGGCTTCTTGATGATGGCACATACGCCCAAGCTGCAGACTCGCGAAGTATCAGCGGCCTGATTGCAGACGGCCTGCACGCTACAGGTCGAAGTGCTGACTGTGCAGTCCAGCTACGCAGCATCACTCAGGGTGAGCTTCAAATTTTGCAAACTCAGGGTGTTTGCTTGAATGGAGCTCAGCTCCCAGCATCGTGACAACTGTTTATGTTCACATGCCATGCACGCAGCAGGCCCCTCTATTGCATATCAAAAAGAAGTCGGCAGTTTCCTCAAGCACAGGCCAAAATCCATCACATGTCGCATTGCTTTGGCTGCATTGAACTCTCACCTGGTTTCAGAAAGCTGTGGTGTTCTGTTGTGCAGTTGCAGCCTCGACCCAGCAAGCACTGCTGCCCAAAAGTCCATTGCCAACAGCTGCAACAACAGCCAGTCATTCTGTAAAAGTGAAGCAGCAAGCACTGGAGCCTGTTCCCCAGCATGGCAAAGGCAAGCAGATGCCAGAGCCTGCCAAGCCTTCAGCTACTGAAGCTGTCATCAGTAGCAGCCCATACACCAGCAGCAGCTCTGCACAAGGTAAGTCAAGCGACCAGCAGCTCAACAGCAAAGGCAATGAGCAGCAACAGAGAACAGTGCAACAAAAGAGTGCTGCAGCTGCTCGGCAAGACATGCAGGCTGCAGGCCAGCCCAAAAAGGCTGTGCAGCATCCGCCATCAGTGCATAGCGTCGACAACAGCAGTGCTAAGGTTGGTGCGCAAGGAACCCAGTCAGCAGCAGGTGTTGCGACTCAGAAGCAGCAGATGCCATCATTTCAGGGCGTTGACAAGAGTGATGTCAACAAAAGCAAGGCTGATGGGCAAGCCATCCAGTCAGCGCCAGCCATTGCCCTGCAGAGTTTCACTCAAACTGGCGCCAAGGCTAATGCACAAGCGCTTCAGTCAGCAACTCAAGCCACAGCGGCCGCTGCTGCCTTGAGGTACGTGAACAGCCATCACGGGCAACCCAAGCTTGAGCGCACGCTCAGCCCGTCAGCAGCAGCTCTTGCAATGAGTGCTCAGGTCAAACAGGCAGACCCCGTTCCAAAGAGCAGGCTTGCAGGTGCTGCTGTTGATCCTAGTAAACAGCCTGCAGCTTTGATTCATAGTATTGCTAGCCAGCCTGGTGTTACTGCCTCTGCAGCTGTCAAGGAGGTGAAGCAAAGCGTTGCTGCTGCCGCTCCCACCGTAGCTGCTGCATCTGTCAAGGAGGTCAAGCAGAGCCCTGCTGCTGTAGCACCAGTTGCTTCGGCTCTTTACCCCGCCCCTGCCAGCAAACAGCCCACAGTTGCGGCTCCTAGTAATGCTAATCAGCCTGGTGCTTCTTCTACTGCAGCTGCTGCATCTGTCAAGGAGGTCAAGCAGAGCCCTGCTGCTGTAGTCTCACTTGCTTCGGCTGTTCAGCCCGTCCCTGCCAGCAAACAGCCCACAGTTGCGGCTCCTAGTACTGCTAATCAGCCTGGTGCTGCTTCAACTGCAGCTGGCGCATCTGTCAAGCAAGCAAAGCAAGGCACTGCTGCTGCAGGCTCAGCTGCTGCAACAAGTAGCAGTGGCAGTATTGCCACTGGCAGCAAGGAGGTTAAGCACAGCCCCCACGCTGTAACCCTAACACCTGCTGCAAGCCCAGCTGCTGCAACAACAAGTGGAGACAGCCATCTGACTGGCAGCAAGGCTATGACAGGCAGCAAGGCAAGCAGTGCAGTTGCAGTCACAGCTGCTGCCACAAGCAGTGAGAGTCAATCAAGTGACAGCAAGGCAGCGCTGACCGCCAAGGCGAGCAGTGCAGCTGCGTGCAGAGGTTGTGGCAAGGCTGAGTTGACTGGGTGCACCGTGACTGCATTAGGCAGCCGCTGGCACCAAGAGTGTTGGAAATGTGCAGCCTGTTCGGCTCAACTCGAGGGTGCTTACAACACAGGCCAGGCAGACAACCTGCCGTACCACCCTGCCTGCTTCCAGGAGAAATTCGGCAAGCGCTGTGCAGCTTGCAGCAAAGTGCTAACTGGGACTTACACCACAGTCAATGGTCAGCCCTTGCACAATGACTGCTTCAAGTGCACAGCTTGCCAAGGTGTGATAGGCGACAAGTACACCACTCACAGGGAGCTCAAGACGCATTACCATCCTGCCTGCTACAAGGAGAAGTATGGTGTGAGGTGCTCACTTTGCAGCAAGCTGGATACTGACATCACTGTAGGAGGTCAGCCCATGCACAGGCAGTGCTTCAAGTGTACAGCATGCAGCAAAGTGATTGAAGGTACCTACCGTGAAGATGATGCCAAGTCAGCCTTCTACCACCCAGACTGTTACCAAGAGAAGTTTGGCGCTAGGTGTGCAGCCTGTAACAAGGTTCTTAGCGGCAAATACACTGTTGTGGAGGGCAAGAATATGCACTATGACTGCTTCAAGTGCACAGCATGCAGCAAAGTGATTGAAGGCAAGTACCGCAGCGATGACGGCAAGCAAGCTTTCTACCACCCAGAATGCCACCAAGAGAAGTTTGGCGCTAGGTGTGCAGCATGCAGCAAGCTGCTGAACGGCCCATACATTGTTGTCAATGGCAAGAAGCTGCACAATGACTGCTTCAAGTGCACGGATTGCCATCAGCCCATTGGGGGTGCCAAGTATCACACTCATGGTGATGATAAGCTGCCTTATCATCCAGCCTGTCACAGGAAGAATTTTGACCCACGCTGCAATGTGTGTAGCGAGCTGGTCCCTCTTGACGTAAGTCTCCTCTCCCTCTTTACTCTGAAAGGGGCTTGCCTTTTCCTGCACAAATGCAAAGCATGCAAGCCGAATCTGTGCTACTTAACTTTGCATGCACACCTGATGTAAGCCACCATTCCTGTGTCCTTGTCATAGCCCTTGCTTTCCCTTGCATGAGGGCTAGACCACTTGCAAGCTGGAGCTCTTGCGGCCAGTTGATATTGCACTGGGGCAACCACAATGTAAGTGTCTCACAGCTCAAGCATTACAGCATGGCATGCCCCAACTTGTAAAGCTGTCCATTTCATATCACAAGTGCTATTGGCAGTGGCCAGGATCTGCATATTGCATGTATGACAAGATGTGTATGGGCACTATCACAGACAGCATCAATGCTGCTGTGTGGGCATATGCATTTGCTGCATGCACTGCACAGTCACTGGCACACTGAGCAAGAAGATAAAGGAGGACAGTTGTGACTTCACTTTGCATGTGATTGGTTGCCACAGGCTGATGGGCATGTGGAGTACTTTGTGAGCTCCTTCTGGAAGCAGAAGTACTGCAAGAAGCACTCCTCAGACGGCACCCTGCGCTGCTGCTCATGCAACAGGCTCAAGCCAAAAGGCCAACAGTGGCTTGCTTTGTCAAGTGGCAGAAGGTCCATCTGCCATGACTGCTCCTGCACCGCAGTGCGCAGTACAGCAGAGGCTCAGCCTCTTTATGACAATGTAAGTCACATGGGTGCATGTGCATTGTGTGTGTATAAGTATGTGCATGTGTAACAATGCAATCTTCACGCAAATGGGTATGTTCATTGACAACTATGCAAGCTAGATGCATGTAGACATTTGCATGTGTGACAATGCAAGCTATAGGCAGTTAGTCGCGTGCATGTATTATGATGCATGCCACATTCATTTCGTCTCGTCATGTATTCAAGCATGTCAAACTGTACTTCTGCTTCTTTGTCATGACCTTGAAGCAGCAAAATGCAGCAGATGATCCTTTTGCGCCATGCAGGTGCTGCGCTTCTTTGGACAGATGGGATTGTCCTTGAGGGAGCGTTATCCTATGATGCTGGTGGATGGGGATACCCTAGACAAGCAGCGTCACGGCTCCAAACATGAACAGGCGCCAGTCTTCCATACCCTAGGGCTGTGCATGAAACAGGGTGGTGGTGATGTGCAGCATGTGGTTTACAGCCAGCCAGGGTTTTCCTGTCTGTACAAGCAGCCGTCACTGAACGCGACGCTGCGGCCAGCTGACCTGTCTCAGGTTGAATGGAAGGTGTGGTCTGTTTTTCCCTGTTTCCCCCTGCTTTCTAATGGCAAGGTGTGGTAATGTGCAGTATGAGATTTACAGTCAGCCAGGGTTTCCTGTCTGTGCAAGCAGCCGTCACTGAATGTAACGATGAGGCCAGCCAACTTCTGTCAGGTTGAATTGAAGATGCGGACCTGCCTTGAACAGTCGCCCCTTGCCATGCTGGCAAGGCTCTCCTTACGTGCAAGCACCATGCGCTGAATCACAGAAAAGCCTAACCTGTGTTGATGGCTCATGTTCATGGCTCCTAAAAAGAAATTGCTAGTTGAATGAAAAGTGCCAGCAACTTGCAGTAAGTGTAATGCTATTGCTGCTGGCACAAGCCTCCTTGAATTGTACATCATACAGTCTATGTGTACATGTGCGCACTTGTGTACACCAACTTAGAGCAAATTTCACGGTCATCCTTACAGGTGAAAGGGTTGCTGGTGATGTATGGGTTGCCTTGGCTGTTGATGGGTGCCATCCTGGCTCATGAGGTCATGCATGCCTGGGTGGCTGAGAACAATATCAACTGCGGCCACTCAGATGGCAATGAGATGTCTGCTGTTGGCGAGGGCCTAGCAGAGCTGCTGGGGTTCATGTGGCTAGAAGCACAGGTGAGAAAAGGAAGATTGGTTTGAGGAATCAGGAAGAAAGGAAGTGTCTTTTCAAGAGAGACAATGAAGTTGTTTGGGCTTTCCTGACAGATGTTTTTTGTCAGTCAAGATCGAGTCTATGAACAGCCTTTCAGACCTGGGCACAGCGCATTGCCAATGTTCAAGTAGATATCATCAGTCACCAAACACAAGATGGACAAGCAAAGTGCTGCTTGCCTAGGAAGTGTTTGATACAGCTTTATAAACCCGACACTTGTTGGGTTTTCACAGGTGTCCCCAATTGCTGCAGTGAAGGCTGGTCAAGATGGCCAGGTGCCCCTCCCTCAAGCCAAGCCTGTGCCTCAGACCTGGGCGCAGCGTGTTGCCGCCAATGGCAAGCCCTACTTCCAGGACCCTATCAGCCGCCAAATCACCTGGAATGACCCAGTAAGCCTTTGCCAGCTTGTTCATCATTGCTTTCCCCGGAAAGTCTTGAGTCAGCAGGACTTGCTCTTGGCCTCCCTTTACCCACTGTTTCAAAGCGCTTTGTGTTTGTTCCAAGCTTACACACCAGGCATACCTGTTACCTACCTCGCGTTCACGCAAATCAATCAATCAATCAATCAATCAATCAATCAATCAATCAATCAAGCTTGTTTGTTCTGGAGAATCGAGCAATGCATGCCACAGTGCCATAAGCAAGTCAGACACTCAATGTGTATGATGTTTTGCTGCTGAGCAACTTGCGTTTCACCAGGATCGTCAGCATATACGTGCTACTGCTAGAGCATTGTGTGGCATCTCACAGCAAACAGGTCATGTGTGCAGAACCGGTGGCAGGAGGTGCTGGCTGCAGATGGGTGCACAGTGTACCTTGACATGCAGACTAGCACAGCGCTTCACTCAGCCTCAAGGCACCCTGCTGCGCATTCTGCTCCCGTAAGCTAAATCTCCCCCCCCCCTCCCCCCAACAATCCCTCCCCCTCACGTCCCCCCTCCCCCTCTCTTCGCCCCAATCCCAGCCCCAGCAAGATCAAACCTCATTCTGGCAAGCCTTCTGATACTATGCCTGCCGCTCCTTTCTGCACATGTGTATATCAAAGAACGTATACAGCCCCCACTCTTTCCACCCCTCCCCTTTGCTACCTCTTCCCTCAGGATGGGCACTGCCTGTTGATCCAAACCCTGCATCACCTTTGCAATTGTTCTCAATCTGCACATCACAGACCTTTTCCAAACAATGCCCTCAGTCTCCATGATCTGCTTTAAATGTTCACCTGTGCCAAAGCATATGCCTGTCAATTTTAGCGAATGCTGCAGACAGTCTCTGCGTAAGCTGTGACAATGAATTGTGCTGAATGTTGACCTGAGCCAGTGCATTGACCATGACAAGCATGTGATCCAGCCGTCAATGTGGGGTGCCTTTGATGCAGGTGATCACTCTGACCAACCTCATGTCAGACTGGAAGGAGCATGTGACTGAGGGCAAGAAGTTCTACTACAACTCCAGAACCAAGGAGTCTGTATGGACTTTGCCGGCTGAAGTCCAACAACAGGTTAGCTCATCATGGGTTGGTTGAGAGACACATGAGCAAGCCCTGAGCACTTGATTTTCAAAAAGTGCCCTGCAAAGTCTGCAGAAAGAGTTAATAGCTGCTCCATGTCTTGCTTTGTGCGCATACACCGAGTGCCAAGCATCTGCATTGGTATCTGCAACAACAGCTTTTTTTGAATAAGCATTACAGCAGGCATGACATCTCAGCCAGATGTGATTTGTGTTGGAACAGGCTCCTGATGCAGTTCAATTGGGCACAAGAGCATCTGACTTGTGCATGTCTAAACAGACCCTTGGTGCAGGCCACATGGTTTGAGAGGCTGTCTAGCTACCATGGTCATCAGACACGCACCAATCAAGATAAAGTCTATGGTGATGGGTTTCGAGCTGCTCTTGAAGCGTTTCAGCAGCATGGGCTGCGGAATGTGCTCCTGCATGTCAAGAAGACTCACTTCTTGCCCAGTGCAGACAGTGGCGCGATTGATCAGTCAAAACAAAGTATCAAAAATGCTCTTCGAGCCACCTAGATGCAGCGCCACAATGTTTGCTTGTACAACAAAGGCTCTTTTCTGTAGATCTTGCTCTGATTTTTCAGCCAGCCTGCTGCGTTAAGCGGCAACTGCATGGTAGACTGAAATTCATTCATTATGCACACACAGCAGATGTGTTATAACAGTGTTTACTGTAACTGCTATAACAGCAAATGATGTTGTGGGTTGCCATCTATGCAAATAAAAGTTGCAATTTCGAATTCAGCGGACTGTGAATGAGTCAAGCAGACTCTGTTGTCTCAATTTAAACTTTGGGCTGAAATATGGTAGGTGCGTGATACATTGGTGTTGCTCTGACAATGGCATATCGTCAACAGCACATACACTAAGTGAAGAATGGGCAAGACTCTGCACTGTGATAAACGAGGACGTTATCAGCATCTTGCAATAAAAGTCCAAAGGGGTAAATGCTTATATGAGATCCAGTCATGCTTTGCAATCACCAAACCTTGCAATGAACATACTAAGAAAAATCTGCAGTGAAATTGTGTCAAATTGATTGCGTTGTTGTGAGCAGCTGTTACTTGAACAGTGCTGTACCATCACAGGCCATAATATATCCAGACCAAGCGACTCTGCAGGCTGCCATTGTGTGCAGAGCGTGCTGTTGCTATATCAAAATCAAGATCTCTGCTGGTGAGTTGTCATGGTAAGGCTACATGTCAAACACACAAAGCCCAATGACAGCACAGATGCTGCCATGAAGGCCTGGCTGTCTCATGATGATACATTTTGCCGAGTATAGTTGCGGCTGCCAGGCATTTATTGCCTTATGCACTCTGTACAGTACTGAGCTCTCACACAAAGCCGGTCCCATATTCCAGAATCACAGCTGCGGCTGCATAGGCGCTTGTCAAGTCCGCTGAGGAGCCTGGGGGTGCTTTCTGTGTCTTGTATTTTCTGATCTTGTTGCTTGACACAGCAAATTCTTGTATCATGCCTGAGTCGCAGTAGGCAAACATGATGTCATTGGCCCTCACATTGAGGTCTTGCCTCTGTTTTTGAGTTGGGATGCATACCTGCAGGCAACAGGCACAGTCAGCTGATGCAGGAACCAAGGACTAAACGTTGCGCCTTGTAGGTTCTGACAGATGCATTCCACCACAATTCAAAGCACCCAAGCTTACACTCAACAAGCTTCAATATGCAAAATTCAAGCTGGACATCATGCTTTACAGGCTGTGCACTAGCGGCTGGTGCAACACTGGAAGCTGTCCTGAGCATGTGGTAAAAGCAGTCACCTGTGCTGGCCACCAGTTTGGCCCATACTTAACCTCCACTACTTGATCTGGCCTGAAGGGCAGAGCTTGGCCAGATGGCTGCGGAGCAGTCTGTATGGGATCTGTAGCAGCTGCTATGGCAATGCCAGCATCAGGGAGTTGAACAGCTGCAGCAGCCTCAGTGTGTGGTGCTGGCTGTGCCGCGCCTGCAGCATTTGCTTGGGCATGGACAGCATCAGCAGTGAGAGCAGCTGCAGCAGCCACAGGGGGTGAAACTGTCTGTGTGGGGCCTGCAGGGCTTGCCGCCCTGCAGCATGTGTTTGCACAGCCTCAGAAGGTTGTGCAGCTATAGCAAGCTCAGCGGATGGACCAGCCTGTGAGGGGCCTGCAGCACTTGCCGCGGCATCAGCAACCTCAGAGGGTGGAGCAGAGGCTGTGGCAACCTGAGAGGCAAGGGCAGCCTGTGCAGGGCCTGCAGCTGGTGTTAGGTCAGGGATGGGAACAGCCTGTGCAGGAGCTGTTACTGCACCTGTGCTGCTTGGTTGGGGCACCTTAGAGGGTGTAGTCTCTAAAGGGTTGACAGTACTTGCTGCGGCAGCCTCAAAGGGTGGATCAGAAGCTGTGGCAGCTTCTGTATCAGGGGCTGCGCCTTTAAGACAGGCAGCAGCAAGGCCTGGAGCAGAGACTGGTGCTGCAGCTGTGGCAACTGCTAGGGTACTCTTGGCAGGAGGAGCAGCAAACCCAGCAGCCTCTGCTGAAGGGCCTGATCCTGCTACTGAAGCCTCTGATTGGGCCATTTTGAAGGGTGAAGGAGAAGATCTAACAGCCTCTGTTGCCAAGCCTGTGTCCACAGTAGATGCAATAGCCAGGCCAGGTGCCGAGGGTGACGCTGCCATGGTACAATTTGGGGCAGCAAGGGAAGCCACTTGTGCCTCTGCAGGAGCGCTGGACACTGCATCAGGGTTGCTGTAAGAGACAAGCCCAGAAGGAAGACTGCTGGTGGCGGCAGGCTCTGGGGCAGCTGTATTGTCTATGTCAGGCATGGGACAAGCCTCCAGCTGTAGTGTTTGTTTGGTTGTGTAGGGATGAGGGCAGATGAGGCAGCAACCCTGGGCCTAGAAGCAGTGCTAGCCTGTACAGAGTAAGGCTTAGCTGTTTGAGTGGCATTTGAAATGCTGTACTGACTTTCCTTTGCATGAGCAGTTGCTGATGCTGCAGGTTGTAGAGGCTGAGGACCAGCTGTTTGGATGGCATCTGCCACGTCAACCTGGCTTGCCAGTGCATGTGCAGTGACACTCTATAGAATTTCAGGGTTGGCTGATTTGATGGCAGCTGCCATCTTGGATTGGCTTGCCTGGCCATGAGCAGTGCCAGCAGTACCACCAGCTGAAGCCGCCATCATGACTGATACTGGCGCATCTGGTGTGGGAGAAGCCTGCCTTTCAGCCCTGCACCCAGTAGCTTATGTCAGATGCGACTGCAGTGACAACTAGCTCACTGCACGTGCCCCTGAAGCTTCTGCCAACACCACGCTCCACACAGCTGCATGCACATGCAATAGGGGCATGCAGTGGTGCTCATCACCATCATCATCATCGCAAGGCTCACTGCTGCTGCACAAGGTGACCACAGATGTCAACTCAGAGGACACTACTGAAGCCTGCAAGCGCCCACAAAATCAGAGATGCATGTGATGCATTGCTTTGCAAACACTGAGCCAGCACAGAACTATGTGGATGAGTGCCCCACACAAGCACTGCACTGGCTGCAGACACAGCAGTTTGACTCTACAAATTGTCCAGATGGGCGCCAAGGATGCTGTTTGTTCGCTATGCAGCAAAGCTATCTGAAGCTGCAAAGGCAGCAGATGATGTGCATCATCACACGGTGAGTCCTAAATCATTACATTACTGATACCCTTGCTTAATGTCAAGTTACCCTCTATCATTGCACTGCACGCCAATCAGGCTTGCTATCTTGTCAGATACCCTCAAACATAGCAGTGCAAAGCAAGCAGGCTAATGAAGGGCTAGGCAGATGCATGTTGTGAAGTTTGCATTGCTGCTCTGACACACAGGCGCAGATCCTGAACATATATACACAATACATATCATCATGTACATTCTGAAAGGCATGTCCTACAAAACGCACATGTGGTGCAATTGCAAGCCTGTTGCTTGCTGTCCAATTTGCAGATGTTGCATTTGAGCAAGGCGACTGCATAACGACAAGCTGAGAGGTTACCTGTTCCCCTTGGTATGCAAACTTATAGTCCAGGGTGAGCTCCTGGCCTGCACTAATGTCTTTTTGTGTAAAGAGTCCAATCACTGTTTCACCTCGTACCTGCCACTTCTGCGCTTCACAGTTAGGGCTGCATAAATGGTTGATGAACCTGCCCAGACCACCCTGCAAAAGCACATGCTAGTTGACAACCTCTTTAGGGTATGTTTGGGCAATCACCAGGCACAAAGGCCAAGACTCAGAGACAATTGACATGCAACTGTCTACAAAGGTCTCTCTGCCCTTCACACTCAGTATCAACGGTTGAGTACAAATTTAAATTGGTTGGAGATAGTTGATTGCTCCAGTACGTACCCAGCTGGACCTGCTGAGCCAATCTAGCATGCGTGTTTAATGCATGACTCAACCTTGATGACAGCAGGTTGCAATGACAGTGGAGGACCGCTTTTGATGTGCAGACGAAGACATTCAGGCCATCATTACCCTCGTGTGCGCACTAGTTGTGAGGATGCCAATGCCTCTGCTACACATGACAGGGCATGCATTTGCACCAGTACTGCTGTGCTTTCTAGCAATGCTACTGAAATGACAAGCTCCTGCTGGAAAGTGGAAAGTGGATCTTCATATCAAACAGTTAGTTGCCACAAAAGCAGCAATCAGACAGCTCACACATACTCAAGCATACGTCTGACCTTTCTAGTTGCATCAATGGTTTCTCCATTGTCAACGCTCATGAAATAGCTGTGGAGTTGCGCAGAGCTCTGGTCACTGAGCTGGCGGCGCTGGCACTCCTTCTCATCAAGTACCTGAGCTTCCAACGCAAAATTGAGGAAGCATACTTGCTCAGCGAAAAAAATTCAGAGACACGACTTACAGAATGAAACAACAACTTATCACTTGCAGGCACTGGTGCTGGCTAGTGTGCTGACACAGCACAGAAGCAAGGATGAATGCTTGCATTACGGGTGCTGCAGCTAATCTGTATTAGTACTGCATGGTGCACAATAGCAGGCTGCTGCAGCCATTGAAAACTTTGAGCAACCCATGTGGCGACTTGCTGCCTAGCTCTGTGTTATGCAACTGTACATGCAGAAGCTGCCATACAGCCCAGATAGCAACATTCTGCAAGAAGGTCAACTTGACTGTACCTCTCCCACAAATTCAATCACAAATGGCCTGCCTTCAGATCTTGGCAGGTGAAGAGCCCAGCACCCTTCTCGCCAGCATCCCCCTGCTCAACACAGCAATGAGGCATCTATCAGCTGACTAAAGCGCTCTGTTTGCATGCAACACTTCAGATGACGACAGCCTGAATTCTAGAACATGCAGATGCTCAATCAACTTTGACACTGCTGGGGTGTGTAGAGGCATGAACATCAAAGCAGAGTGCAGAACAGAGCGAAGAGCTGCAGGACGCATGATTGTAGTTTGAGCTGGTGCCAATGCAAGGAGAACGTGTGATTAAGGACACTGACCTGGCTGAGCCTGGCGCACTGCTTCTGGCTGAGGGCTTGGTTGCCGCACTGCTGACCGCAAGGGGAACAGCACATGACTTTTCATGTCACATTCATTTTGCAACAGACGCGTTGATGCAGTATTTCAAGCAGATTATCATATCGATGGCCTTGACCGCTTCACAAATAGACAAGCCACACTAATTGGTGGGGGCAGCCGTAGGGTCCTAGGCATGCAGTGGTGCCTAAGGTGGCAATATGGAAGCACCCTCAGAGATGATACGCAGCTTGCAAGGAATTGCTGGCCATTGCTCACAGGACAAAACAGTACTTACTTGATTGCACTCCACAAGCACAGCCCTATTCAAACAGTTTTCACCACAGCCAACGGCAGCATCAGCTGGCTTTCTGCAGGCGCATATGTGGATATCATCCTCCGTCTCTTGCTTTCTGCCTCTGTGAACATAAATATTCTCAGAGATGCTCTGCCAGCTAGCAGGCTTATGCTGAGCGTCTGTGGGTGGCAGCTGTGCCTCTGCCTGCATGAAACAGCAGTCTCATGCCGCAATTGCTCAGCAATCTACGCTATGCACATGACAACGCTGCAAAGCATACTAGGATTTGGCATGTACGGATGATATACCTGTCAATGGCTTACAAAGCTGCCAATAGCTGCAAAGGTCCAAAGGCTTGCTTCATGATGCTGACACATGTCAACTAGATATGATTGCAGATTTCCTTTGATGCCCATTAATCTCAGCAGCAGTTGATGCAAACAATCAAAGGACTGAGAGCTGTTCACCTTCTGAAAGGTTTGTGGGGTTTCTTCTGCCATTGCCTGAAGTTGTCTGTCTGGCTGTAAAGCTGCTGCCAGCTGCATTGCTTGTGAAGTCCTGCAGCTGGCCTAAGATCTCATGGGCATGAGCATGCTTGTCTACAGCACCTTGCTGTATGTAGGCTGACAATTGTTCTCGAGTTGGTCCTCTGTGTGTGCCTCTCTGTACCTGTAGAGCAACACATCTGTCAAAAAGTCACGCAGCGGACGCCTCTGGCATACTTGAGCAACATGTGTTGCACTTGCAGCACTATGTCGCATGACATGTCTGCACAAATAACGCAGCAGCATGCGCACTGTGAAGCAATGGCTGTTCTTGACACAAAACATGCACACAACCACTCCGTAAGCTTCAAGCCACGTTTGAAAGTACAGAGTATAGCTTGCTGATCTGTTCATGAGGACTTGTTGAGGTTTCAGATCTGGTACTCACAATGATCTTGAACACATGGGTGTCAAGGGGCAGCCCAATCTCTGCATCTGTGACCTGGCGCAGATCAAGTCTTTCCTCTTGCTCATCCTGATTGGCATCAGGGTGAACCAGCCTGCAAATTGCTTTTCATGAGTGTGCCATGTGCAGTATGGTGCAGCACAGGAGTGTGTGAGTACGAAAGCTATTCTTAGCAGCATGAGGCTTGTCGAGAGCAAAATGTGTCAAGCATCACCACGCATCAGACACTTGACTGCTGTAAGTGCTGGACATTCACAGAGAGCTGGTGTCACAAGCAAAATGATCGAAATATTGAGTTGCATCAACTGCTTGGAATTGTAAGCACTGCTATGGAATGCCATTAGCTGAATAGAGGCTGTGTGTGTGCGCTGTGCAAACTTTGCCCACAAAGGCTATGACGGCTGCATCTACTTCCCAATGTGCCTACACAGAGCACACTTGACAAACAAGACGCTGGGAAGCTTGTGGATAGATGCCTGAGGCAGACAAAATATGGCTGACCTATGTTCTTTTGTGCTGGCGTTGTAGGACTTGACAAGCGCCTTCCACCACTCAGATGTATGCCCGGGCCAGTACATCATCAGTGTCTCACCAATGATCTCCTGCCCTCGACTGTGCAACAGCTTACCCAGCAAGATCCTCTCGGAGCTTGGTACCTAAGACAGCATATCACATCACTGCTGTATGCTGCACCGGCTCCAAATGTCAAAGTTACACAGTCTGAATGCTTCCAGGATGTGCAATGCAGCTTTGCATGGCATTGTAGGCAGTTTGGCTGGTGGATCAGTCCGACTGGGAGCACAAAAGAGCTTGCAACAGAGTGATTGCTTTGAAAGGCTGTGACTGCCAGTTGATGATGCTGTCAAGCGTTACCAGCATTGACTGGCACCCTCTCTATTGGCGGCAACCGTTTGAAGCTATGTGCATGTCGTGGATACAATGGCGGATGACTTGACAGCCAGTAATATACTCAATGAATGGGCGATGGTGCTGGAGTCGCAGGAAATAGGTGATGGTGGCTGAGATGTAGGCAACACGACTAGTAGGCATTTCACTGGCAACAACAGCAAGCACAAGTGCACGACCTAACAGGCACAGGTATGCAGCGTGCTGGTGACAGCGACCAGCACTTAGTCTGGCAAGTAGCACTGCATGACATATACCTCTCGTTGATTGCAGAGATTGTTTCCTTGACTGTCATGAGTGAGCAGTCAACAAGGCTATAAACACTGCAGCACCTTCTGGAGCACGCAATAATTCTGGTGTCTTTTTCAGGTAGACACTTATAACATCACCTGGATTACTGCCTGTGCATTATCGCTCGTGACTGACAGCGGTAGCGCAGCAGACGGCACAGACAGCGCCACTACAATCTCAGCTGCAGACACCCTCAGATCAACTCAACTCACCAGCTGAGGCATACATTCGCTCGCGACTTATGTCACAGGGCACAAACGAGCACGCAATATTTTCCTATACAAATATGTACAAGCCCACAGACTGCCTATTGCATCACCGCACCAGCAACCTGACTGCAATCTCAATTCAGCTCCTTCATGTGGTACCTTTGGCGCTATACAGCTTGCAGAATTTGTTCATGCTCATGGGAGTGCCTACGCCTCCTGGCCGTTTACCACATACCTATTGAGGCATGCTGACCATTTCACAAATGCAAAGATAAAGCATTGCTGGCAAGGCTTGACATCATCACCATCAACTAGCAGCCACAGCCTTCGTCAGTTTTCATTTGTTGACAACTTCGCACAACTCAGGGGATTGGCTCATGGCGGGCGGGCGTACCTGATGCTGGCTGTGTGGCTCCAGACTATTGTCAGCCCAATTGGCTTGAGCCTCACCAGAGCTGCTAGCAGGGAATGCATCATTTGCCTACAGCAGATCAATATGCCAGATGAGTGGATTTGTTCTTGCATCAGCTGCGGTGTGTCTGCAGTCTGTTGCTGCAACAAGTTGCTTTACAGGCCTAAAATCCAATGTCAGCAGATAACAACAGTAGATGCATGGGTGCAGCAGCAATGCAGCATGCAACCTGCAGCTCTGAGGCAACATGTCCATTGTTGTCAACAGCGTGACAAGCAGAGTATACAGAGCTCCACCACATGTCAAAGGCACAGCTCGCACTTTGTATATCAACAACACGCCTGATGATTTTGCACGGATGACACAAGCATTGGTGCTTGCTCAGCAGCATCTTGAGCTGCCTTATCCTCACGCCGAGGCAGGGAAGGTGGCCTTGAGGAACTCTCAGGCACCATCGACGGCTTGGCAGGACCCTTGGCAGGTAGCACCTTGCAAACCTGGAACGCAACAAGCCTGGTTGACACAAGCAGAACATGCCAACAAAATTGGCAAGAAGGTTCGTGACATGGTCATGTGACCTGAGTACGAGGTGTTTTGTCAAATCATGCACTCCAACAAGGTAATGTGAGGGACCGTCTTGAATCAGATGCAACTTGGTCAGTACTTGTCTTGCTACGCTGTACAACAGCAACAACGTAGCAAAGCCCATGCCAATTTTGTCAAACATCAAGTGTTTCTATCTTGGCAAGCAGTATGTTCTGCACACAGACATATCAATCGTAGTAGTTGATTGCAATGCAACACCCACAAGCGGCATCATGTTTGATCCATTTTGTGGCAGGGCAATCTGCTCCTCAATTTGGGTTAACACAGCTATGTTGAGGCTGGCAAGGCTTTGTAGCAGTGTCCAGATATGCTTGCAAGCTTGCCAGCATCACACCAGAGTTGGTGGCTTGGGTGAGTGTTAGTGTTTGAGGCTCTGAGTCTATTACCGGACTGTCAGCAGCTGTTTCTCCAGTAGTCATAGCACTATTGTCAGCTTCGTTTGCATTTTGACTGGCACCTGGCTGTCCAGAAGGCTGCGCACTTAGAAGGAGCTCCCCTTCTTCAACCTCATAATCCTGTAGACCGACACATCAAGTGTGGCAATTTCCACTGAGACGGTTCTGGCATGTCAGGCAAAGTGTGCTGACAGGGAAAAGTATTTCATCAGAAGTGCATCAACGCTGCAACCTGCAAAGCACATCCTTGAATGCCGGCTAGTGCTAGTTGGCAAGCTAGATGCACAGGCAACAAACAGTTGCAGCAGGATGCATTGTGCTGAGTCTGTCAAGTACAGCTTTTCATATGCTTGGGCTGCCACAGCATGCAAAACCAGCATTAGCTTTGTGAGATGACAGCAGACATGCAGCTGCTGCCTTGACATTTCACAAAGCGCTTGGGAATTTTGGCAGCAGTCAAAGGCTTGCCTGCAAGACATAGGGAACCAAAGCTGATCTGCAGCAGCTTCTTGTTGTCAAGCGCCGGCAGAACTCTTCCTTCCTGTGCTAGCCTTTGTCTCACACAAGTGTACAACCGTTGCAGAGTCTGCTTGCTGAAAGGGCGAAAGTACAATGGCACTCTAACATGTATTTGCTGGAAGTGATGTAAATTCTCAGGCTCGTGTGGCAGCACGAATGTCAGGACTGCGCTCAATATGTCCTCCTTGTTCTGCCAGAAAGCTCCCGCAGCTGACGCCCCAGCTTCCAGTTCCTCGCAAGTCGAATCCAAAAGCACACTCTGCAGCCGTGCTCGACGAGTGCCCTGCAGTCAAGCGTGTGATCAAAGTTGTAGAAAGACGCTGGTCCGGTCGCTACGGCCGAATCTCCGGTACAGTCCGACTTTGTCAGCAGTAGCCTTTCAGCAGCGCATGGATCAACTTACCATATCGGCGAAGCCCCAAGCGTGCGTCCCACTTCAGCCAATCTCACAAGATTGAGTAGCATATACCCTAAGCCCCAAGCCGGTCCCAAATGCACTGCCAGTGCGGTCACTGCGCCCGCTTCTGCTTGCACTGGCAGGAGAGACATGCAAAGCCCGTTGCTACTCAATCAAGCTGCCCGCGACTTGAGTCCAGTCGCTCCACTGTGCTCTGCTGTTTGAATTGCAAGAATTGCTACCCTGACTAGGTTTTCAATGCGATCCCATACTTTGGCCTGTGCTGTGACCCGCGCCACACTACATAGTTAGCTCTTGACGCATGCACATCATACATTTGTGTTGCTACATACATGTATTTATCGCAAACACGCTCTATGATAGCAGCCAGCCGACCAGCCAGCCGATCATCAGAGATCATGCAGCGATTAGGACGTCAGTAGACGTGTTTTTCAACTTGTAGTCGTCGTCCCTAACCGCTGCATGCAGACCCAGCAGCCCCCTCCTCCTCCCCATCCCCCTCCCTCGACTCCCCAACCCCTTACCCCGCCCCAGAAGCCCCCCCTCCCCCAAATGACATACGTATACAAACACATCCAATTTCAAGATTCTACGAACGAACATTTCTGCAACAATTGCAAAGTAATGCTGTGCATGCAGCTTATGTGCTTGAAGAAGCTGGGTATGGTCTCACATGGAACTGAAATTAGTGGCAAGTCTTGTTTTAAACAAAATGTTGAAACTTATGATTGGACTCAGCAGTGTTGCATAGAGGATCAGACACACCTGTGTTGCACAGTGAGACCGTCATGATCATGAAGAAAGTGATCACTGGACACATGCTCATGGCCCAAATCCAAAGTTCAAATGCTTTTAGTTTGCCCCATGGTGTAGAGCGCTGTGGCAGGGGAGACTTTGGCTGCTGGGGACCAATGGTCTCTACAATCTGTATGGTGAGCAATCTCTCACATCAAGCCGTTGCCAGTTGCCATTTCAAAACAAGCAGCTGCTGCTGCTGCTGCTGCTGTTGCTGCTGCTGCTGCATGGTCCCTTAGGAAGGCTGCAGTACTAGTGCAGCCTCTCCCTAAACACTGGCTGGAACTGCAAAGGCCCAGGCTTCTGCTTGAGGCAGCAGGCCTGCTCTCACCAGAGCAGAGCGCAGGCCTCAACTTAGAAGAAGTGACGTTCCGGTAAGTTACTGCGACTAACTGGATTTATACTGAGTTGCATGATATGATCAACATGTCAATCTCTTTGATGGTCAGGTCTGCATTGTTTTTAAGTAGAGCTGTCGACATGCCAGCACAATCAACTGATGCAAGAAATGTAAATCTGGCACATGTATCACACTTAATGGCACATCTTTTACCCACCAAACAAGCAATTTACCCGTGGTAAAACAAGCAATTCCTTCTCGCTAGAGTACAGAGGTGTACGAAAGCTACTAGTAGCATCTCACACATGCTGCGCAGCGTTTCAAAGCAAGACTCAGGCTTTGCTGGCCATTAGCTCAAGCACAACACCTGCAGTAAGGTCTGCCCCAGGGTCGCTTGTAAGCAAGCACAGTCCAGCAGCTTGTCAAGCCTCTGGCCATTCAGCTCTAGTGTACACATGAGAGGGGCTACATGGGAAGGACTATATGATGATAAACACATGTAAAAACAAAGCAAGGTACCTATTCCTGCCATAACAAAACCCAATTGCATGCAACACCTGGTGGTCCACAAAGTTATATGCATGCTACTCTTGCAACAACAGCTGATGGCCACATTGGCAGAAAGGGAGATCAGCAGTTGCACCTGAATCAACACACAATGTGGAGTCCATGCTGTGTTGAAACAACTGACCAGACACTAGCGTGGCTGCAGCTATAGCAGCAGCAGCAGCAGCAGCAGTGGCGGGCTCACATCATACTAGCTCTTCTTTGTCGACAGGTGTCAAAAGCTTCACAGGGATTGGCCCTTCAGTAAGCACCACACCATTTGATGACCTCCAAAAGGTGAACCCCTGTTTGAGAGCTTTGGCAAGGTTCAGCTTCAGAAACACCACGGCCCAAGTGTTGGTGCGCATGTGATGCAGCTCTGAGGCAAAGTGTATGTGTGTGCGTGCCATGCGCCGCAATTCACCTGTCTTCTGAATTGCCTCCAATCTGCATGCACAGCAGCATCTGGACTCAGCTTAAATGCAATTGCGATCACAATTAATCCTGCATCACATTGACAATTTCAAATCTGCATGCATGAGTGCCTTTGAGGTGTAGCATGCAACATTGGCAGCATGCGGCATCTGCTGTATGTCAAAACACAGGCTATGTGCCAGCTTGTCAGCTCTGAAGACACATTTTGGCAGGAGGAAGCACCAAACACAGGGCTGGTCCGAGTACTGTGCTGCTAGCATTCTTCACGCTACTGCATTACAACTTGGGTCAATGCAACAATCAATATACATATATGTTCAACATCATAGGGACCCAACAGCACATGATACAGACAGTGTCAGGGTACATCAATACTAGAAAGGGAGTACACTGCAACCAGAATTGAAGCTGTCAATGTGCAACAAAGCAAATCAATGTTAGTCTCACCCCTGCCTGCCAGTCACGTGGACAGCAAAGGGAACTTGAGCAGCATCTGTGATAGGTTCTAATTGCAAATCCTCCACTGGGAATGAATGTCCTTGGTTGGCACGTATTTGTGGCGGCTGTCTGCTGTCGTCAATCGTGAACCTTTTCTGTATTTACAAACACGACAGGCCTTGCACAGTAGCACCATGCACAGAGACTACATGGGGGTGAAGCATGTTTGAGTTAGATCACTAGCTAGATTACTTGGATGAACATGTCAGGAGTAACAATGGTGAAAGGGATTGAGCAGATTAGAGTAGGTTGTTTGCAGGGCATCATGCTGTGCTATCATGACGTGCATGTCAGCAGCAGCATACCTTGGCATCGCATGACACTACAGCCCTGATCTCAGACTCTGAGGGTCGTTGCTTCATGTGCAGCAGCAGCTCTGGTAGAGGCATACTACCATCAGTGGTCATGCCTAGCAGGACAAGTCACAGCCACTACACCATGTGCTGTTCAGAAAAACATACTGAGTCACACTGAGCAGCAGAAGGTTGCAAAGATGATGGGATGGCAATCACTTGGCATATGGGTGGGCATGCAAGCTTTTGAATGCCTGCATGACTGTCTCATCGAGTACATTTATGGGTAGATTCAACTGGGCTGGTGGGTTTGTAAAGGTGAAACTGCAGCTGATGCTCAGTGAGTCTCGAATAGGTCAAGCTAATAAGGGTGCTGTACGCACCCGATGGTGGCTTGTGTCGAAGCAGGTAGGAAAGCTCTTTGCTCACACGCACCATCCTGTCTGTACCAGACAAACAGGCGGTGGCCATGACGGCAGTCCGCTGTCTGATCACTGCTTGTGAACTGCACATACTCGCTGTGCGCCATGCGCATGCATTGCCTCCTGTCACGGGATCACACAAACTGCACTTGTGAGGCAAAGCGACTGCTGAGGCGGCAGAACTAGATGCGCGGCACTGCTGTCCGCACTAAGCCGTTGACAGATCAGCGCACTGCACAAGCCAAGAAACGGATCGAGCGTTACACTCGGTTCCCGGATCTGCTGGCCCGATATCAACTGCAACAACTCCGCTGCTTAGGGAAACCGCCTGGAGGAGTGTTTACCAGTCGACCTTTTTGTTGAATGCCGCAGCACTAGGGACGCAATGGCCGCAAGCGGCCCGGATCTTGCCAATGCTGCCACGTTTGTGACGGTGCGTTCTGTTAGCTTGTGGGCAGTGTCGCATGATTGCTGCTGTGCAGAGCTTTGTGAACTCTTCAAGGTGCCTTCGGTCTCCTGCAGGTGCCGGGCCCGCTGGGTCTTGAGCAAGAGCAGCCTGAGGAAGCAGACCAGGCAAACTTGCAAGACACGCTTGACACATACAAGTATGCCCTGCACGTACTTGTCCGTGCACAGTGCAGTCATGATGACACCGACCCACCTGACACGCGTTGTTTGAAACCACAGGGACACCTTGCAAGAGGCGGGTCATGCTCCAGCTGCGCATGGCTGGCTTCAGACTGCTTTGCAGACCAGAAGGGGGACAGCAGAACTGTACAGTCAGCTACAACAATATGTACAGAAGCCTGCATTTCTGCAGAAGCTCATAGCTGCTCGCTCACAGTCACAAGTGGTCGTTGCCACTGGTGAGACCAGCATGTCTGTTCACCAGGATGTTGCCCCAACCTGCCCAGACCAAAGGCATCCTCATGATGATGTCATGCAAGCTAGCTTCTGGGAGGAGCCTGTAGATGATGTAGCTGTGCCAAGTCCTGATGAGGTATGAAAGCTTCACTGGCCAATGTGCATAGGATGCTGCAAGCCGATGTCAAATACACATTTTTTGAAATCTTATGGTATTTGATTTGCCGCTATGTGCATTCATTGCGGCGTGCGTCACAGTGTATGTGTGCTGCAAATCTGATGGCGCCACACCAAGCATTCAATCTCACGTAGAGTGCTGCTGAGCTTGTGGTTGCCTCCAACTCAATTTCGCAGCTCTGTCCTGACCTTGAGCATCTGACATGTTGCTTGAGGCATATGCAGTGCTTAAGCATCTGGCAACAAGTGGACCTCCAGCCGCGTAGTTGCCTGCTTGTGATGGGAAGCAAAGGACTGTGCAAATTGTCACAGGATCTAGAAGGTCTAGTTGAGGAACAAGGTCTTGGTGGGTATGTGCTGGTAGAGAAGCAAGATGTCCTTGATGCTATCGGCACCTTTGTTGCAGCCTACCTGGCAACTGTACCAGAGGCTCAGAACATGAAGCCTGCAGAGCTGCAGCAAGCACTCGGCTCTACATTCAGGGTATGCCTTTGCTGTCTGGTGTACAATTGAGCATGTGATGAAAGTTGTTGTGCAGTGTGTAAACTGATGCTCACGTGTTCCTAGAGCAGTTCAGAGTATGCCATTGCTGTCTTATGCATGCATCAGAGTGTTATGAGAACTGTTGTGCAGCGCGTGAAGTGATGCACACGTGTCCATAGAGTAGTTCAGGATAAGCCATTGCTGTCTTGTGCATATTTGTGCTGGTGATGGGATCTGCTGTGCAATACATCATCTGACACTTGTGTTTCTCTTTAGCAAGTGTGGCAGAATTCCCTGTACAGACACGGCATTGTGTGCATGCATTTTGCCTGGTATATGTTACAGCTGTACGGGAGAATGCAAGCACCTGCTGTCTAGCTGCCTTGCACCATGTATTGGCCTGCAAGATGCACAGTATTGTGCATGACGGTTTCAGAATGCTGCAGCACTTTGCATGCCACAGAAAGGATTTGGTTTGCGTGTCATAACCCACATTACTTGCAGGACCTGAGAAGAGGCAATGTACTCCTGCAGTGGAGTATGGTCTGCAGAAAGTACTGGGCTTGCGTGTCATAGCTTGAGTTTCTTGCAGGACTTGAGAAGAGGCAATGTGAGGAAGTTTTGGGAGTGGGGTCGCTGTGCCTACAGGTGCATTGCTTTCTCGTATGGAGCCTTCAGTGTGTATGAAAACCCGTGGCTTGTGCGGGCTGTAGTCACTGCTCTTTGGACTGCTGGCAAGGTGATGTTGGGCTTGCTGATGTAAACTGGATCCAACACTGTCAGTTGGGAAGGCTTCAGCTGGACAGTCTTGAATTTGGGACTGATCAGATCACAGCACATGCCTCAACACATCTGTTAACAGAGGTGTCTGAGACTCAAAGGCCAGTTGTTCATCTGAACATCTGCAACACCACTCAGAACTGTACACACGACTCTCTTCAAAATTTGGGAAGCTTTGTGCCATACATTTCGCAACTAGGCTCAGCATATCATTCCAAGGCCGTCCAATATGCCTCTTGTACCTTTCCTGTACTTTACTTTTGTGCCAAGGCCAGATGAGGCATGTGATGCTACTGTGTCAAAGTTGACTGATCTTGAACTGCCTTGTACACAAGATTGTGTCTGCAACATTCCAGTGCTAGTGCTGCAAATGGTTCATTTATTCCTGCAGTAGTGCTGCTGCAGTTGTGCTTATGCTTCGCGCAAGCACTGTCAGATGCTGTTGTCAGATGCTTTTGTTGTATTGAGGGTCTCTATACGCCACAACTAGTCCGCCTGCAGCTCACTTTGTATTGTCAATTACTTACCTGGGGCAATTGCGATGACTAAGTTTGTGAAATTCTTCGTGCTTTTCAACAAAAGTGTAACACAAAGTCGGTCACAAGTCATTAGCATATTCATGTCAGAGCATTTCGTATTGTGGGCAACACAGCTCTGACAAGAGGTGCCACCCGCTGCTGAGCATCTGCTTTAAGTTGATCTGAAGCCTGACGCATGCAAACCCAATGAAATTTGATACTTGCTGCTGCCTTTTCTGAACATCTGAGCAGAAATGTGACAACTGACGCTTGCTATTTGTCTGTTTGCCATTATCGGCGCCCCTTAGAGTACTTGACCCTGCCTTGTTTCCTTTCTAGCTTTTCCCTTTTTCTCCGCTCAGCAGCTGTTTCATTTGTTTCCTGCACAGCAAATATAGTCACTGGAAATCAGCCATGCTTGCAGACAGAAGCTCAAAAGCTGCAGCCATTTTGTTGTCACACTTGTCTATGTTCCTTGCAATTGGTAGTGGTTAGGCGAGTTACGAGTGATTCATGCATCAGCGTCTCATTACAGCTAAGCAAGCTGCAGCTTTGCAATTTTCAGACCAGCAGCGTAGAAACGGACTGATGGAGGGGAATTTGCATCGAGTAGGTGTTAACGCACCTCTTCTTGAGGGGTGAAGATGTATGGCTGCAGGATATACTGCCATAGCAGCCAAAGGCCCCACACAGGTAACTGCAACAGCAACAGGTAGCCTTTTGATCATCTATGCATGCATTGAATGTGAATGCAAAATCTCAAAGTATGTCACAAATGCAACTACTGAATGCATGTTGCACACGCAATTACTGAACGCATGCTGTACATGCCAGTATTGATGCATCATGTACGTGCAACTATTCCATGCATGTACTAAACACACATGAAATGTCAAATGTGCATGAGCTGAATGTCCGTGCAACAAGGGGACTCAGAGTATGATTTGTCACCCCCAGCAACAGCCACCAGAGCTTGTCCGACAACACAGTCAGCACTTGCAGCAGTGCCAAGCTGTAGATGACTTCCACTGCATAATAAGGCAAACTGCCTTTCAAGGCAAGATCACTGCCCCCATGTATCAACTCTCCGTTTTCATATGCGGGCTCTGCATCATGCAACTATGTCAGACTGGCCTGTGTGCACAGGCAGCAATGTGCACAGAACTGCTGCCATGTTGTGCAGCATGTCAAGAAATTCTGTCAAACTGACCAGCCTGTAGTTTGATGAAGCTATAGCAAGCAAAATGTACTGCACTTGCAACAGTCAGCAATGCATAGTGCTTTGCCGAAGAGGATTTGTAGAACAGCCCTAGCCTTCCCAGCGCATATATGGCCTGCAAGCAGTTCAATCATTAGTGCTAGCGCTTTTCGGCTTGTTAGCCTCTTGAGAGACCCAAGTGACTTGAATTTGTGGAGCTATTGACACATCTGAGTGCCCAAGCTCATACCGTTACGACAAAAACAACTTGCTGCAGCAGCTGAAGCTTCTTTCGGTTGTTCTCGACTTGCCGCTTAGCGCCTTGATTGGCCATCAAGGTCCGCCGTTGTCAACGGCTGTTCGAAATATGTGGCAAAGGGGCAACCTTGTACGGTCACGCCAACAGTGGACTTTCAGCTAATGATGATGTGGGTTGACAGAGCTATCGCTTGCGGTTATAGCCTGCTTCCTACAGCTGTTTGCGTAGGTACAGCTCCGGAACCATGTTGCGTTTGAAGCCCAAGGTCTGGTCAAGGACTCATGGTGTGCATCGATACAGTGCAGTAGGGCGGGGACGATGCTGGCGCGCTCTGCTCAGCAAGAAGCTATTTTGTCATGGCTGGCGGCGACTGCACGAAGCATGTCGACGGGGTGCGTAGTGCATGTGTTCTGTAGTTCGCAGCCTTACGCTGCGTCGAATGGCAGCGCAATTGCCAAGTAACGTATGCTATCTCTCAATGCAGGTTACGATCAGAGTGCGCAGCGGTAGCAGTCACGACTGGGCTCGGTAACAAGGAAGCAGCAGCATCGTTGAGATGGCTGCAGTATGGCCATCTACGACGCTTTAGCGCGGCGGGTACTCGCCCATAGCAACCGTTTGCCAGGTGTTGCCTGTTTACAGTGGTTTGCTACCATCGAAGCCACCAATGCGTAATGCAGGACAGACCAGTCCCAGAATGACGCCTGCCATTCAAGCACAACTGCAGCGCATGCATCAGAGGCATACAGAGCTATGTGCTCAGCTTTCTGGTCAGTCACCAGCAACAGTCAGCCACCCACAGGAATTTTTGACATCGTGATGTGCACATTTAACCTTAGCATGCTCAGCTGCCCTCCTGACAACCACAGGTGAGAGCCCAGCTGATCTGTTGCCAAAGCAGTTGCAGCAAGTGAACAAAGAGCTCAGCTCACTGCAGCCAGTAGTGGAAGCTTTGCGTATCTTGAGCGAACAGCAACAAGAGGTAATCAAGCCACCCTGCAAGCGTGGTTCTGGCTCGATTCAAGTTTCATGTGAACTTCAAGGCCTTACAAGATTGTTGTGATGAGCAGCATGCCTGCATCACTGTGAATACAAGTTGATGGCAGCACTGCTCAGCTGATCATGTGATCATTGCATCCAACTTGTGACCATCAACCAAGCATTTCATTGGTGCTGACCATCAGTTGGATGATCTTGATGGCGTACTCAAAGAGAGTAAAGATGATGAGGAGATGCAGCGTATGGCAGCAGAAGAGCAGCAGGAGCTGCAACAGCAGGTACGGTCGCCAAGATTGCCGAGATCACATGCCTTGCCTGGTGAACACATGTTCATGATGCAAATTGGTAGACTCAAGCCCTGATACACATGCTTGTATCTGTGCAGCTTTGATCATATGATGCATCACAGCATCAGCAGCAGCCATAATTGGACTGTCTCAGAAACGTCTAAGTCTTGTAGCTGTTATGACCTTCTGGCATGCTCTCATCTCAACGCATATGCATCTTCACAGGCTCATGCAAATCCTTTTTCAAATGCTATGCAACAAGTGCTGTGAGTGCAAGGCAGCATGACCTCGTACATGCTGAATCTCATCGCCACTGTGTGGCCCATGCAAACAGCCTTGTTGGCCGGTCCAAGCATGTAAAACCACTCTCTCTTGCCACTACGTGGCACATGCAATCAGCCTTGTTGGCTAACTAGAGCCTGTAACATTACTCTCCCCGTCTCTCTCTACAAACACAGCTGTGCTTGCAGATACCTGCGCTTGAAGCACAGCTGCTGCAGTCCTTACTGCCCAGAGATGAAGCTGATCAGCGAGATGTTGTCCTTGAGGTTGGCTGGCTCATCCTCCTGAGTCTGCCTTGCATACATGCTTTTGCTGCTGGCTGTATGCGTAAACATGCGCAAAGCATAGACGTAGACTACTGCAAACACTCATGAGGGAACAATCTACACTCACACAAGCACAGTTCGCAGCAATACATATCAACTGTGCCCTGCATGATTCATCTTGACTCAAGTGCAACACTGATAGTGTGTTGCCAGTCATATCGTGAGACATGATTTGATTTTGCATACCACAGACGTAACAATCATCCAGCCCTGACATGTTGACAAAAGATGGCACAATCTGGGCAAGCAAAGACGCCTGCAGTGTCTGACAAACAGCAGCACAATGGACATGAGTTGCACCGCTTAATGTTTGCAACTCAAGATGACTGCTTGTCATGCAGGTGAGAGCAGGCACAGGTGGAGAGGAAGCTGCCTTGTTTGCCGGCGACCTGTTACGCATGTACGAGAAAGCTGCTGCCTTGAATGGCTGGCGCTTTGAGGTGTGTGTGTCTGCTGTAGCTGTCACAACTCCCATGGTGAACATTGCGTCAGGTGTTGCACAGCTAGCAAAGTAACAGCCACAGGCATATGCTTGTGATCGTGATGTGACGCATGGCACAGTGTTCGCTCAGGGCACAGTGTTCGCTCAGGTCACGACCTGTATTGACTGTGATGTCACATGTTGCACAGCTTTCAAAGAAAATAGCCGAGGAGCAGCCTGTATAGACCGTGATCTGGTCCATTGCACAGCCCCCCGACGGCAACAGCATCCAGCGCCTCGCCCCTATGTTATTCTGCTGAATACATGTCCTCCAAACGCTTCATATGATCTGGACATTGCATTGACACCGTGATTCGGCTAGGCATTGGTGCTCAAGACACAGACGCAATAAGGGCCAGAGCACTGTTGAACACGCAACTCAAGTGAGTTGTTGAGCACCCTGTTGTGCAAGAGTTGAACAGCAGCTGTTCATCACCTTGAACCAGGTGGACAATTGGCAGGACCCACTTTTTTTGCCTTTTCTTGCAAAACTGGGGTTTTTATAGGTGGTTGAGATAGCGGAGACAGAGGACGAGGGAGGATGTCGATCAGCCAGTGCCACTATCATTGGAAGCGGCATGTATGGCAGGCTAAAGTTTGGGAGTGGCATTGATCAGCTGCAGATGTTGTTTGACGCAAGATCTTTTGTGATAGGTGGTTGAGATAGCAGAGACAGAAGACAAAGGGGGTTGTCAATCAGCCAGTGCCACTATCATTGGAAGCGGCATGTATGGCAAGCTCAAGTCTGAGAGTGGCATTGATCAGCTGGAGATGTTGTTTGACGCAAGATCTGTTGTGATAGGTGGTTGAGATAGCAGAGACAGAAGACAAAGGGGGTTGTCGGTCAGCCAGTGCCACTATAAGCGGGCAGGGCGTGTATGGCAGGCTCAAATTTGAGAGTGGCATCCACCGAGTGCAGCGGGTACCAGCCACTGAAACCAGTGGGCGAGTGCACACCAGTGCTGCTTCTGTTGCCATCCTGCCTCAAGCTGACGAGGTGAGACATGATTATGGCTGTTGCTATTACTGCTACTGTAACTGCTGCTGCTGCTGTTGCTGCTGCTGCTACTGCTACTGCTACTCTTCTTATTGTTGTTACTGTAAATGCGCCAATGACTGTTACTGTGACGATCACAGGTAGATATAGAGGTGCAAGCTGAGGACCTGCGCATAGACACTTACAGAGCTTCTGGAGCAGGTGGACAGCACGTCAACACCACCAACAGTGCAGTGCGCATCACACACATCCCATCTGGCCTGGTTGTGGCCATTCAGGATGAGCGCTCCCAGCACAAAAACAAAGCCAAAGCCCTGAAAGTGCTGCGGGCGCGCCTGTATGACCAGGATAGGTGAGTAGTTGCTGCCCTGGCCAATTTCTGCTGAGATGCTCAAAGGTGTTTGTTCATGTCCACGCTGTACAGAGTCGTATGCTGGGGGACCCTATAGCAGCATGACATCTTGGCTGATTTCAAACAGGGTGTGATGGTCACTGTGTCAAGTCATTGTTGACAACTACATGATGGCAGAACTGCAAACTGTTGCCAGTAAGGACAGTTTGCTTGTCATCCTGCATGCTATCATCCTGTGTGTAGTCTTTGGTTATGCTGTCTTCAATGGCACAAGTGAGCAAGAGTGAATAATGTCCAGTTTCTGGGTCTCATTTGTAACGCACCATTTCTTGCCTCTGCTATGACTATCACATAGCTGCACGTACAGAGCTATTGCATGCCACTTTTCATTTTGTGGATCAAATGATGCTCTGCAGGTTGGCCAAGCAGCAAAGCATGTCAGCCCAGCGACGAAATCAAATAGGCTCTGGTGACAGATCTGAACGAATCAGAACTTACAACTATCCACAGGTGTGTGATGCATTGTGTGGCCACATTCAGTCACAATGCTTGTGTGTTGCTATGCTATGTGATCTTGGCGATTGTTGAATGCTTGCTCATTAGTGCGATTTGGAAACCTGCTTTCAGATCACCATCTAACGAAATTCACTTACGTTGATGGTGACATTGTGCACTTGCAGTACATTTGCAGTGCCTTGAGAGATCTGTACGTGTGCAGATCAACATTGCATGCTGCACTTTGTGCTTTTGCACATGCAGTGCATGCTGTCTCCGGTATTACGAGATGTGACCGTGCTTCATGTCTGCAGGGTCGAGTGACGGACCACAGAGTAGGACTGACAGAACATGGCATTGAGAATGTCATGAATGGCGAACGACTTGAACTTTTTACTGATGCCCTGCAGCAGCGTCATCAAACAGAATTGCTGGCACAACTCGACAGTTGATTTGTCATCCGCAAAATGAATCAGAACACACAAGATGCGTTGATATCGTCCATGAAGTGAATACATGATGCATAAACAGCACACACAGAACAGTACAGAAAGTCATTGTCAATTCAGCATGCGTTGTACTGACCAAGTAAGCAAGGCTGCAGGGTAGTACTAGCACTATCTTGGAAGTGAACCTACTGCTCAACAGGCCCGTTCATACGGTTGTAAACACTCCCCAGAATCACTGCAGTAATCCTTTTGGTTCATTTGGTTTTGGTCACTGATTCAGCTGTGTGCGTAGTGAGTTTCATTGTCATGCCCTTTGCAGCACACATGGGTTTGAAAATGATATAGCCAGTTCCAGTGCGCTCTCTCAGCTTGCGGTTGTGTTCCCAAAAACAAATGTGTTGGGACTAGCATGCTGTGGCTGTCCAAAGGAGTTGAAAGGCTCAGAAGTGCCTAACGCTGGAGGGCTTGGTTGAGGGGCATTTTGCCATGCTGACCAGCCAAAAGGGCCTCCTGCATGCGTGACAGGATCAGCAATTGGATGCTATTGAGCAGCAGTATGTTCGTGTCTGATGCAAGAGAATTGCCTGGCTTTTGCATATGTAATGACGCGTTCAATGACATGAAACGTGCAAACTTTTGATGCCTTGATAAAGTGCAGTGTCTGGCACATTTGCAAGCCCTGGTTGAACTTCAAGGCATGTTACTTGAAAGCACAGAAAGAGGCATGCGTTTGCAACAATGTACTGGTACAGCTGCAAATGATCTTGCAAGCGTTGAGCAGCACGTTCAACCTTTGGAACCTTTGGAACATGTACCTGATGATTGCTGAGCAGTGCCATTGGGTTTGAAACCTGTTGAGCTGTCCCCAAGAAGTTGAATTTCAAGCTGCTGCAGGCGGTTGGCTTCCCCTTGCAAGTTGACAAAGCATGTGTCAAAGGTGACATATGAGAACTGAGCATTGCATTGGCTGAACTGCAGGCTACACACCTTCTTGCAGAGATACACATGCTCGCCTGTCATGCACCCATTTGTAGCTTTCGCTCAGTCTCCACCGTCTCAGCCAAATCAAGTAACCAATCACTACACTGGGCGACCTGCGACACGCTATTGCATGCTTATAATGCAGGGATTGTGTTGCGCATTGGCTGATTGAGCAGTGAGAGGCTTACGCTGAAGTGCCAGTCATACAGTGCACAAGCACTCTGCCCTTTTCTTGCTGAACAGCATCTGCATGAATGCCAACCTCAGCAAGCTCAGCAGACAGGTTCAAACAGCAGAACACCATTCTGTTACTGTACCTAGGTATGAGAAGCATTCTTGGAAGTCTGGTGGCTTTTTTGAGACTGTGTGGTAACGAAAAGAGTTCTTGTACAGGTTTTGGCAAGTAGGTACAGTCTGCAAAACAGGTTGAGTTATTGGACCTTATAGGCATGACTTGCTGGTGCAAGCAGGTGCAAAAGCTCACGTTCAAGATGTGCGTGATCCCAGCTGCCTTCAGAAGTTCAGATCTCGAGGCGTTGTCATAGCTCCCGAGATACAAAAAGCCTGGAAGAATCTCAGTGGGAAAAGCGCTGCTTTTATTGCCAGATTCGTTGTTTTTGGCAAGCGTATGTCCACACACAGAACAAGGCTCTCCCCCCTCGTACTGCAATCACCAGCATCGGTTGAAGTCTGCCAACGCAGCAGTCGCAACAGCTTTGCTGGACAGATCAACCACCACGTACATCGTGCCAGTGGCCACAAATTGCACAGGGCTCCTCTCGTGCGCGCTTTGGCATCCCGTGGCAGCACGCTGTCTTGCTCAGGGACAGCGTCACGCCGCTGGCCGAAGCGCGCTGCAATGCCACTGCAGAGCACAACCAATCTGCGCGCGCAGCTGCGTCCGTAACGCTAGCAGGTGTGGGAAGTCAACGATCTGCTTGCGAGATGTTGTCCTCGTTTGCGCATCGCAGCACAACGTGCTTGAATCCAAGCTGGGAACATTCTTGACCGCGGACATCCGCTCGATTGCCTTGTTTGAGCTTCGTCAAGGACCCACCTCTTTACGATCCAGCAGCAGGAGGCCTCGAAGCAGAGCGTCTGTGCGTCTCGGCCAACAAATCTAGCCTCAAACTGTGCAACAAGGGAGTTGCAATTTCGTGCATCACCTTTCACTCTCCACAAGCCGCCGTCGATAGTCATCGAAGCCTCGCGAGCGTCTGTTGAGGGCTTGACCTATTAAGATCATAGATGCGTTGTGGCTTGTGACGCGACGTTCAGCGGGCGCAAGCAAGCAAAAGCATGGGCACAGCGAAAATATTGCACGCGTCTGGCATCCAAGACGCCTGTATGGTGGAGAAGTCAGCACTGGTGAAATCTTTGGCCAAGCTTTGGGATAGTCAGGAGCTATGTGACTGCACTTTGATCACGGCAGACCAGCAGCATTTTCAATGCCACCGACTAGTGCTGGCAGCAGTGTCCGACTACTTCAACGCTGTGATGGTAGGCAGTGGTCAGCTCATGTTGAACAGTGTCAGCAAGCATGAAGATGGCAAATGGACTATTGAGCTAAGTGAGATCAGTGGCCACAGCTTGCAATTGCTGCTGCAAGCAGTGTATCAGCAGGACTTCCAGGTATGCGCAATTCAACAGCAGCTATATATACCTTTGAAGCATGCTACTCATTTATGCCTGACAGTTGCAGATGACCTGTTAGGCTGCTTCAGCAATTTCAGCCTTAGAGCAGTCTCAAAGGCTTTCGGTGTTTTGCTGCTTGTATGCTGTGACTCACGTACTGCACTTTGCTGCAGCTCACAGAAGAAAGAGTTGAGCACTTGCTGCCTGCAGCAGCGTATCTTCAGGTGGAGATGGTGCTGTTAGCATGCACACAGGTAATCCAGCGTACTATTGCGCATTCTGGCTTGCATACTGTTGACCCTAAGGCAGGGACTAGAGTTTTGCAAGGCCATTGCTCTTGCATTTGGTCCACAGCACTGTTTGGCTGTCACCAAGCAAGGAGCTTGCTGGGTTGCCATCTTGCTATGGAGTGTACTTTTAATTTATCACACTTTCCAGCACATATGTGAGGTGTGTGTAGTCCAGATCCTATCTTGCCAGGCTGGCTTGTTCTGAACATCACCATGGAGGGTGTGTGATTACCAAAACGTGACGCTTATGCGGTTCCTCAAGCAGAACTGCTGCTCAGCTTCATGCTTTGGAGTGTTTTTGATGACTAAGATGTGATGCTTATGCAGTTTCTCAAGCAGAATTGCTGCTCAGCCTCATGCATCTGGACAATGGTCTTGGCTGAGAGATACGGCCTCCAGGACGTGTTTCAAGAAGCAGTAAGCTTACTCTCTCAAGTTCATGCTGTTGTCAGGAACGGCGGCTTATGGGTTGTCAAACTCTTTATCAATTGACATGGCTTCTTGTCAAATGGCAAAGTTTGAGTCACCCTGCGTGCTTTCATCATCATGCATCATCTTCCACATGCTTTCTGATGAGGTTCTGGGGGCCATGTAGATGCATCCAGAAGCAATACGAACTGCCCTCAAACACTTCTGTCCAAAGCAATCTTGTTCCGCTGCATGTAACCTGCTTTTGTGCTTTGAATGCAGCTTGCGGCAGCTGCCTCTAGTCCAGTCCACATGTCCAGCCGCAACCAACAGCAACACTTTGTGATGCTCACAAGGGAGAGCCTTCTTGCCCTTTTGGGCACCACCTGGCTTCATGACATTGCAAGCTACAAGGTACAGTAGCTTCTCTTTGCAAGGACACTCAATGTAGGGACATTCTTAATGCAAGGACAATGCAATTGGGACCCGATTACTGCATGCTGACTGCAGTGGTCCCTCCAGTACAGAAAGTTTGATGTAAGGACAAGTTTCTTGGTAATCAAAGCAGTTGTTACAAGAGAAGTCACGGTACAAGCTTTGCTTGCTCAGCACTTGCTCACAATCCCAACGTGCATATCATGTCTATCTTGCCTTGCAATTGTCTTGCTCTCGTGCCCTGCCCTGCCCTAAACTTGCCCTGCTCTGCCCTGCCCTGCCCCGCCCTGTCCTGCCCCGCCCGCCCTGCCCCAGCCTGCCCTGCCCTGCCCTGCCCCTGCTAAGGCTGCAATGCAATTCAGCATGCGCTGCCTTCAAGCACTTACATGCTACCTGCCTCACACAAACTGCGATGCTATGCAGGCTATCCTGTTGTGGGCAGATGCAGATCCTGCTGACAGATCAGAGCACATTCCTGGGATGTGCGATGAAGTCTTCAAGTCATCTTATGTGCAGTGCCCATTCAAAGAACTGAGCCAGCTGCAATGTGCTGACGAAGTACGTCAGGCTCTGCTGAAGTGGGTCAAAAGGCAACAGCACACCATCGGTGCTAGGGCAGATGACAGCACTTGCACAAGGGATCCGCTCACCATGCATCACAGCTCGGGAAGCAGCCAGCTCCTGATTGCAGGAGGCCACGATGTCACGTGGCAAAGCTTCAGGTAGTCTCTCACACTACAACAGAAGTGTTTGGAGGCAAATCACTGCTTCTGTATCTCACAGCAGCTCTCTCGCAAGCATGTCCCTGATTATGGCGATCACACAAATGTCACTGTCTGCCGCATTCTGTATGGCTCTACATTGGGTCTGTAATAGAGTTAGATTTGTGTCCTGTTGCCCCCCTGTTGGGTCGTTGCAAGAACATTAAACATAAACAAGAACAGCGCTGAAGCCCAGCTGCATTTGCAAGTTCATCAGACAGCCTGCTACTATTGTAGCGCAGGAGCCTGAGGATCTTGTTGTTCAATGTTACATCTTGCCCTAGCACAGTCCAAGGATCTTGAAGAACCCTTTTTGCTGGAAAACCCAATAGTATGTAGACAACCGTTTTGTGACAACCATTGAATGCGATTGACCATGAACTGTACAATGCACAGCAAGTCAGTTGGTCAAGAGGCGTCCCTATGCCGCATAGAGAGTCCTTTGCAAGCCGTGCGGTGGTGCAGCAGCAAGCAGCGCTCTAGGGCAGTGGCCAGCACAGCTATTCTACTGCCATTTTTGCAAGTAAAGAGTCGGCTTTCAGCTCACATGGAACAGCCATGATGCTGGAGGTCTGTTGAGCTGTACAATGCGCAGAACGACCGGTGATTGAGAGGGGTGCCTATTCTGCACAGAGAGTCCGTTGCAGGCTGTACTATGGTGCAGCAGCAGGTGGCGCTGCTAGGGGTTGGCTGGCATGGCTGTGTTGTTGAATCTTTGCCTGACAGCATGGGTTGGCTTCCTATGTTGCTGATCACACACAGTGGGTTTGCCTTCTGCTGATATGGAACAGCCATGATGCTGCAGGTCTGTTGAGCTGTACAATGCGCAGAAGGACAGCTGGTCAAGAGGGGTGCCTATGCCGCACAGAGAGTCCTTTGCTGGCTGTGCTGTGGTGCAGCAGCAGGTGGCGCTGCTAGGGGGTGGCTGGCATGGCCGCAGCATGACTGTGTTTGACCCTGGAACGCATTCATGGCGCGCTGCTAAAGCCCCTCACATATGTCGCCTGCACTCAGCTGTGGCATCCATGCAAGGCAGCCTGTTTGTGCTGGTAAGTGCTGTGAGCTATCAGCATTACCTTGTACTGCACATTCTGTTGAAGATCGCGCATACAATGCTGTTAGGCGGTGGCTGGCATGGTCGCGGCATGACTGTGTTGGCCCTGGAACACACTCACGGCGTGCTGCGTAGGCTCCCCACATATGCCGCCTGCACTCAGCTGTAGACTGCGTGCAAGGCAGCCTGTTTGTTCTGGTAGGTGCTGTCTTACACTGAAATGTGCTGCATGCAGTGTGTGCACACTCAGGAAAACACTACTGTCTACAACATGCATATCTTGAGACTTTGATGTAGCCTGCATCTTGTTGGTAAGCTGTCAAGGGCAAAGTCAGCGGTCTGTGTCATTGTCAAATAGACTACAATCACAGACATACCATGAGCAATGAGTGCATATGATGATGAGGCTCTGCAGCCCTTTATCTGATATTGGCTTTGATAAGGCTGAAAGGTGTTGACAATTCATAATCCGGCAAAAGCAGACATCTCAGTGTGTCACTCTGCAGTGCCCTTGCTGAGCTTCAGGGGGCTTTCCCAACCTGTCATGCTCTGCTTCCAGGGTGGTCGTGTGGCCAATGGCACAGCCTCAGAGCTGCAGTCAGTGGAGGTCTGCACCTCCCTTCCCACAGGTCCTGTGAACGAACTAGAAGGCCCAGCTCCGGTCAACTGGTTCTCCACAGCAGACATGACTGTTCCCAGGACATGTCTAGCAGCAGCAGCGGTGGGGTCTAGTCTATATGCCATTGGGGGGCAAGCAGGGCGTCAAACGTGGCGTACTGTGGAGGCGTATGATGCACAACAGGACAGGTGGCTGCAGCTGTCTGGCAGCATGCACAGCGAGCGCAAGTACACCTCGGCAGCTGCTTTGCATGGTGAGCTGCTTGCCTGCTCCTCTTGCTGAGTTGAGTCAAAAGCTCAATGACTCAACTCCACCTGCATCATGCATCATCTCAGTGCAGTAGGCATATTCAGCGAAAGCACACCTCAGCAGTTGCCTTGCACGATGAGCTCAAATACCAACTTGTGCATCATGCATCATTCCAATGCAGCACTTGGCTCCAGTCTGTAAGCTGTTTATGGTCAGGCTGGGCGTCAAACTGTACTGTGGAGGCTTATGATGCGCAGCAGGACAGAGGGCTGCAGCTGTCTGGAAGCCAGCGTAGTGAGAAAAAGTACACCTCGGCAGCTGCTTTGCATGGCAAGCTTGCAAACGCAACTCGCACCCGATGCATCAGGTCAGGCATGGCTGTTGTGCGTGTGACCATCATTGACCATGATCAATTTTGTCATTGCCATTGTTGTTGCTATTCACGTCACATGCAGGTCGGCGGCAGGAGGCATGCTAGCAAGTGAAGAGGGTGTCTCACATCAAAACAAATGTCAAAGAACATTACTGCTGCCAAATCGTGTGATTCTGTTTCTGATTTGCAAGCTCCTCTTCTTTGTTTGCAGGGCGTCTGTATGTGGCAGGAGGCATGACCAGCACCCGTTCCAGGCTCGCAAGTGTAGAGGCGTTTGACCCCAGAGAGGGCTCATGGTCCCTGGTGGCTGACATGGGGGTGGCCAGGTCCAGTGCAGGCGTTGCTGCCTTGGCAGATTGCCTGTGTGCTGTTGGGGGCAATGCTGGTGACGACTGGATTCACAGCTCTGTTGAGATGTACATACCTGCTGCCGGCAAATGGTTGCAGAGAGCGCCAGTTGCGTTTGCCAGAAGCGGCTTGGCCATTGCTGCATTGTAGTCCTCTTCAGCCACTCTGGTATTTTGTTTGCAGCTCAAATGCTTGAGTGCTGCCACAGTACGTTCTTCCTGACTTCATTTTCTGTCCAAATCTGCCTTGTGAGTGTACTCTTGCAAAGCTGCTTCCAGATCACAAGGATTCTTGCACTTCTTTCAGCTTGTTTGATTCAATCTGTCTGAATGGTGTTGTGTGTATGCTTAATTCCATTTTGCTGTTGCTACCTTGTGCTGAACCCTGCCATTTTAAGGTTAGCATGTTGCACTGTCCATATGTGTGTCAACAGTCAATTATGTCCATTGGGTGATGTGTCTGGGTGGCATGTCTTCAGTGTGGAGATGGCTTGCACAGTGCCTAGACACCATTTCATACGCCATGTTGTGACTTTTGACAGCCAGCGTCAAGCTGGTGGCAGCCAAACAATGCAAATCAGTCTTTTCAGATTAACATGAAGATCTCAACCCATCCTTTTCTTTGCTTGTGCGTATTGAAAACGTAGAGCTGCTACCATTGGTGTTGGTACAGCTGCTGTGATGACAAACAGCATTGTTGATGCTTATGATGCTTTGCAAACACACTCAGATTGCAATCAAGTGTGAAATCTCCTGCTTATACAACGAGATAGAATGGAGCAACAGTGTTGCGTCGTCTGATCTCCAACATCCTACTGCTTTGCGCCAGTGTTCAGCTTGATCAAACAAGCGTCAATGCAGAATGCAACCTTGTCTGTATATTGAGCCATGCGCATATGCTTGACTGATCATGATGTCCGGAGATGATGCATGTGAAAAATCACAGACCTGCATTTGACACATACCTTGTGGTTTGGAGGCATCTGGGCGCGTCTTGCATGCAGCGAACCGAAGTTATCAGCCGGGACTTAGCACTTCCCTCAATGTGCAACTGAATGCTGCATGATCTTGGTCGAAGATCCTCGTTTCTTCTTGATGAAGCTGCTTTGGCTGGCTCCAACAATTTCCATTTCTCAAGCATACATGGTAGCACATGTGTCGGCCATTCCCATTGACAAAGGTATTATAGTATGGCATGGTGACGAAATTTGGCGAGCTTATGGGTTGGACACCCTAAGGAGGGTCTGCAGGGGAAAGGCGAGGTCATGGAAAGGCTCAAGGCCCTTCATGAATCCTGATCAGTGGCGATTGGCACATACACACATATGTGACACATGTGCATGTGCACATACATGACTGATTCCATGTGATGATAAATGTTGATCAATGTTTGACAGCCACCTATCGCATTACGTACCTGCACTTGATACGTACCTTTGTAGTTTGGAGGCATCTGGGCGCGTCTTGCATGCAGCGAGCAGAACTTATGATCTGGGACTTAGACTTCCCTCAATGTGGAACTGAACGCTGCATGATCTTGGTCGAAGATCATGGCTGCATCTGGATGAGGATGCTCTGGCTGCGCATCCAACCTCTTATCACACTGCATGTCAGCATACATGTTGGCGTTTATGCTGGCTTTGCCGCTGACAAGGGTACTTGTATCGGGGCATGTCGAAGAAATTTGGCGCGCTTATGGGCTCGCACACCTCAACAGGGTTCTGCAGGGCAAAGGCGGGCTGACTGCCTGGCTTTGCTTAGTAACGACCGTGCAAATGTGCGTGTCTTGAAATTTCGATTCAGACTTAAGTCTTACAATGGTGCAGTGCAGTGCACCATCAGGTCCCGCTCGAGCCTGGACAACCCCGGTTCTGGTCACAGACCGCCAATAAAGCTTACGAAAGGCTGCAGGTGCGAGTGAGCCACCGTTCCTTAGTGCATCCTTCGGTGATCGCGTTCACTTTTTGCTTGTCATAGCAGCAAGTTCGAGGCTGCGTTGCAGGTGGTCGTGGCAATCAAACCTACACTATCAATGCAAATGGCGCCAAGCACTGTTCAGATGGACAAGGTAAGATGACAATCTTCGCGCAATCGGTCATTCCTCAGACTGCTCACCTACACGTCCTCACCTCGTCAGCAAGTGCTTCATCGGAATGCTGCAGGCGCCAGTAGATGCAAGACTGACAGCTGTCTTGCGGTCGCTGGAGGCGTTTGAAGAGGCATATGTGCCTCCGGCAACTCTTGATGCATCATATGGCTGCGCAGAGCGAAAGAGGAGCTCGTGTCTCTGAAGTCATTGGACGCACTGCTGCCGAGACAACGGGGTACCATATACAACATGACGGCACCTCTGCGAAGGCTAAGCAAAGAGTGCCTGCAAAGCCTTTGCCAGAGCCTGGCACTTGTTTTGAGCGAGGAATTAGACCCAGACAAGCAGAGCCTGATTGCGGCTCTTGTTCAGTTCATCTCAACGGCAAGTATCTCACTACCAATGCACCACTGTGCACTTACAAGCAATGCATGCTGGTGTTGCAGTATGCTTTGCTGCTGCAAATTCAAGCAACGCGTGCTGGTGTTTGCAGTATGCTTTGCCGCTGCGAACACAAGCGACGCATGCTGTTGTTGCAGTGTATGTTGCCACTGCGAGTATTAGAGCTGCAGGCCTTTCCAAATGCAATTGCGCCTTGGGTATGTGACATTGTTTGTCTGTGCTTCACTACGATTATACTGCCCAGCACGCTTGATCTTTGCAGTAGTTGATGCTATCCATGCCAGCAATCTGAAGGTTGTCACTGCTGTATCAGGGCAAGACAGACTTCACAAAGCCAGATGCTAAGCGTTCCAGGAGCCCAACGAGTGAGTGTCTGGTGTCCGATGCCAAGAAGCACAAGGTACAATGCATTCTTGCCAGTGCGCTACAACTTTTGGCCCTGCAGAAATGGTGAAATGTATATGCTGTGGACTTGCAATGTGTGCCAGTCAAGTGCTTCCACTTGCAGCAGAGGTGTAGCTGATGGATATGGGACTGTTGCATTCAAGTTCTGCATATGGCATTTGTCACGACCGCATTTGCTGGCATCAACGGTTTGGTCATTTTGCATCATGTGGACTGCTGCAACTGTCTCAAAGTGTTGTTGTTGCATCACATCACTGATGCGTATGCCACGCTGATAGTGATGTAGCGCTGTGCGCTTCATTCAGCAACAATGCTGCATATGAATGATCTGAAAACATGAAAGTTGCTTGTTTTGAGCAGGAGTTGGAGCTTAGGACAGCCAAGAAACGCCTATATAAGCACGTGATTGCTGATGATGTGCTGGTGATTGATATGCAAACACGACAGTAGCTTGCTTTGGGCATGAGCATGGAGTCGAGGACAGCCTGGACATGTCTGCTAGCCCAGACAAGCATGTGCCTGCTGAGCATGATGTGCACAGACTCATATGCATAAATAACAATGGCTTGCTCTGGGCAGGAGGTGGAGGTTGAGGACAGCCAAGATATGGCTGCTGGTCCATCCAAGCTGCCTGAAGCAAAGACAACAGCCAATAGTTACAGGGAGGACTTGAGTGCTGCCATCAACGCTGATGCTGGTAGCGTAGCGAAAGAGATCATGGTAAGACCCTGTGGCTGTCTGAATCACACATATTCCTGTATTGCCAAGCTGTTTTTGCTCAATGCTTCATGAGCTCTGAAGCTGTATTAGACCATAGAGTGACAGCCTGCAGTTTGGCTCAAGACCTGCATTTGCTACTCCAAGATTCCCTCTGCAAAGATGCATGCTTGTCTGCAGGCATTTTGTGAGCAACATGCAATCAATGCAAAGCAGAACTGTGTTGTATGAAGGCATGCATCATACTGTAAAGTGAGCTTTGCTTGTCGTCTCACCAGATGCTGTCATTATGACTGAATCCAGCGTATCAGTCAACCTTTGCACATTTGCATAAATTCTTGACAAATTCTTGTTCTGCGGTTCTGAAGGAGTCAAAGGCGATCACAAAGGGTGTCAACATTCAGAGAGAGTTTCCAGCCATGGTGACTAACCCCCAACCACCCCAGAGGAGGGTTCACTTTTGTGTAACATACTGTGGTCATTGTTGTTACTATTGTATTTTCTGCAACTTGCAGGGACCACAGGAGGCCAGGGAGGGTGCCCACTTCCAGGCACAGCTCCCCGCTTTGGTGAATGGCCTCCCAGCACCCCAGGGGGGCCCCCTTGCAGCACCTCATGCAGAGACCCTCCCGCTACCCCAGGGGCTTCTCCTGGCAGCATCCCAGGAGGGTACCCTCCCACCCCAGCAGGAACCCCCTCGCTGGGAGCCTGCCCCTGCTCTTGAGGAGGCCCTGGCTTCTAGTGAAGGGCCAGAGAAGGCGGCAGCTGACCTGCTTGCTGCAGCATACTTGACTGATAAGTCCCCTGATGTGACTGGTGAGCTCGCTGTTTTATAACCCATTAACTACCCAATGAATCAACCAATCAAACAATGAATCAAGCAAGCCAGCAGTCAGTCAACCAACTAACCAACCAATCCACCAACCAATCAATTAATCAATCAATCAGTCAATCAATCAATCAATCAATCAATTCATCAATCAATCAATTGATCAATCAATTCATCAATCAATCAATTGATCAATCAACTGACCTCAAACAGCCAAACGCATAGCCATTCCACCCACCAGTCACCCACCCACCTACCCATCCAACTAAGTCAACAAATACAATGTGTAGTCCAGACTTACTTGCTGTCAATAGCATCTGTCAACAGCTGATCAACACCAAAAATGGGCAACATCAGTGCAGGCACAGCGTGAGACCGCATGCCCTGGACGCAACTGTCTGCATTCCTGAGCATGCTAAACATGAGCACAGCTCAGGCTCAGATGCCTTGAGCTTGCAGAGATACATCACGGCTCTCACACAAGTTCACAACATTGCACCCTGCAATTCTCTCACCTTACCTCACATCACATCACATCGCATCGCATGACAGTATATTACATTACATTGGATCATATTACATCACTCACATTACATGTTGCTTGTCCACAGCAGCTACAACCATACCATAGCACATAAATTGATTTTGACCAGGCGTGCTGATGCAAATACAGCTGAGCTCTTGCGCGTCTGCCCTTCCCTTGCATGCTCAATAAAGGTGACCCATTGCAGACTCCTGACATTCAAGCTACATCATGTCATGCAGGCGGAAGCAGCACTGGGAATGAGATGAGGCCCGCCAGTGATGCTCAGCAAGTCATGGAGCAACAGGGGGATGCTCATGCTGATGTTGCGATTGCTGGTGGTGGTGGTGGTGGTGTTGGTGGTGCTGTGGCGGCTGCCGCTGCTGGTGGTGCTGCAGCTGCTGGTGGTGGTGGCAGTGCTGTGGCTGCTGCAGCTGATCATGCCGATGATGATGATGATGATGATGATGATGATGATGATGATGATGCGGATGCTGCTGCTGAGACTCTGCTGGACCTGCTGGGTACTCAACAGGTACAGAAATTAAGACCTAAAGTTACCTGGTGCTTTTGTGACTGTAAGCAGTATTCAAGGCTGGTGGGTAGTCACTCCGTTAGACGCTTCCTGGGATGCACGCAGCCGGTAACCAAGTGCACACATTTGTTGAGGACCTGTTGTCACCATTGCAATGTTTGCATCAGGCAATGTTGCTGTCAGGCGCTGCCAATAAACTGTGCACAAAGGCAGCTGCCTACAAAATTGCCAACGTCATCAATCCTCAAATCGTGATCTCCATCGCTTGCGGCGCTGACTATGCCTTCACTCACTTTGCACTAGATGCTCACTATCAGCAGCTGTGTTGGGAGTTCACAGCCTACTGAGAGTGAGATAGCTCAGCTCATCGAGTCATTTACCATTAGAAACACTGACAATCTGGCTGCATCAATGCTGGTCACATCACAGTTATATGATTTGCCTGGTTTATACAATTCTGCAGCAAGCTGAATCTGTGTGTTAGCTGCAGGATGAGCCCGTTGCCCTGGGCGCATTTCTGCACAGCTTGGGCCAGCGCCTAGAGGCCAGAAGCTGGCGATGCACTGGCAGGCGGAGGGGGCTGACGCCCGCTGGTGGGAGGCTAAGGTGCTGGCTTACAACCCAGACAAAGCCAAGTTCAGGTCAGCTACATGTGTATGCTTCTTTGCTGCTCAAATCAAGTGCTATCCTGTGACGCTCAAGTTCAGGTGTAAGCTCGTTTGCTGCTCTTCCACCACCTTACACTGTATGCTATCAAACCTGGGCCACAAAGGTCACCAGCTTGCTGCAAATGTCATCAACACTAACGGTGGTGCATCAAGCTCATTTGCAGCCAACACAATGAAGTGCCTGTGGCCATGGTATAAACATATTGTCGCGGCAATTTTGTGTCATATGCATGTCTGTTGTGACTGAGCATATAATTGATACCTGCAGATGTCTTCTGCATGCTCAAATTTGTCAAGGCATTTTGGCTGATGCATGGCCTGACAAGGATAATGATGCAACCAAATCATGACTTGCATATCAAACACAACATGGCAGGACATGCCCAACATGTACAGTCCAAGCAAAAGCACACCAGTATCATGCTATATTCGCATTGTCAGCACGTGTAGCGGTGCGCATGCCAGAAAAAGGCGTATCTAGCTACATAACGAGGTACTGACTGACAACTAGCAATAACAGTGACGATGATGACTAACATGAATAAGTACGCACACTCCTCACACTGCCACAAGTCAGCTCCCTGACGCGACCTTTGCTTGTAGGATCCAGTATCCCGTACGGGTGAGGAGGCTTGGGAGGACCTGCAGCCTCTGACAAGTGAGGATGTCAGGCTGCCAGCTACAAACTTCCTGACGCTGGCTATGGGTTCCACGGCAACCCAGCCTTCTAAAGATGTGGCAACACAGGTCAGCTGTCACAGAGGATCCCTTCATGATACATATGCCTGACAGCATGAGCTTTTTCTGGTCTTGTTCCCTTCCCTTCCCTTCCCTTCCCTTCCCTTCCCTTCCCTTCCCTTCCCTTCCCTTCCCTTCCCGCCCTTTCCCGCAAGATCAGCAGCCAGCAGAGTGTATTATGCAGTGCTCTCTGCTTGGCTTGTATTGATGCAGAGCGGGCTAGTGCTTGTATGTGCAGCCCAGCAATGCAAGCTTGTGCTGCTGCTATACATGTGGGATGCATGCGCATTCTGCAGCAGCATAAGAGGCACATGCATATCTGGCTGTGTGCATATCTGGCTGAAAAAGTGCATGCAAGTGTGACTGCTGCCAAACGTGTTTTGATGACAACATAACACACAATGCTTAAATTGTATGCAGTATGGATTGACATGGAGCCTGAGTATGGTGTACAAGGCCGTTGTTTCTGATGCACCTTCGTCTTTGGTTCTTGTACAGGTTGGGAAAATTAATCAATGCTTGTATGCAACTTGACTCTGACGCATGCTACCTTGCCGAGAACACGCTACTGTTGCCGCGCAGACAATGCCAACTATTTTGCCAAGCGCACAGCAGCAGCCATAGCAGCAGTCAAGGCTGCGGGTTATCACAAGACAAGCCCGAGCCAATGCTCACAGCCAAGACCCTCTGCCAGAAACACCAGATGTTGCAGAGGCTGCAGCACACAGCGGTTATGCATCAAGCCTGGTGCCTAGGACTGAATGTCACGTCCAGGCGACATCAGACGCACCAACACCCAACCCTTCCAACCCATCTGACAAGGTTATACACGAATGTTTTGAAAACAGACACTTGATGAGAGGACAAGGTGACTGCAAGCCAATCACTCCATTTTGGCTGCAATGGTACCTTTGAGTAATGAACATTTGATACAAGAACACACTTCCTGGTAATCAAAACAGTCGTTATAAACATGAGTTTTCTGTGGACTGCTGTCAGGCTCCAACAATTGCTGATTATACAGTATCTAGTCTTGTCATGACAATAAACCATGTTTTACTTCACTTGAGCCTTTGTGAGTATGCACAGGGCATTGTATGTGTGCAAATTGCTTTGTCTGGCATGTAACTCTGATGGGCATACTCACCCCCTGCAGCTAGACCTGATATGATGCTTTGCGCTGATGGTCAATGCTTTTGCAAATGCCCCCAAGCAAAGCAGAGTATTTGGGCTACTCACATATCACACTTGTGCAAGAGTGTGTAACGGCTGTTTCCAAGTGCTTTACAGGACTTGACCAACACACACCTCACATCTGTGCTATAATGTGTGACATATCATTGTTGTAACCCAGCAGCGTTTGCAAGTGGCAAGTGGCCACCAAGCAAAATGGGCCACATGCAGGCTACAATGTGCAACATATCCATTGTGCCCAAGTAATGTGTGGAGGTCAGGACTCGGGCTACACACACCTAGCACATGTGCTGGCAAGTGTAATGAAATTATATCATCATGATGTGTGCAGGTGGCAGAGGAAGAGGCTGAGAGGCCTGAAAGCAGCATGCAAGCTGCACAGAGCAACCTCCCTTAGGGGCCCCCTCAGGCTCCAGCACAGCTCCTCCCTCAGGGGCCCCCATGTGCCCCGTCAGCCCCACCTCAGGACCTCACTGATGGCCCCCCACCAGCCCCATCTCAGGACCCCACTGAGGCCCCACCCCAGGCCCCATCACAGGCCCTGATTGAGGACCCCCCTCAGGCCCCCCCACAGGCCCCACCTGCAGCCTCATCTGGGCCTGTCCAGGCCCAGGGCTGGAGGCCAAAGCAGGTTGTGGTTGTCCGCTATGGAAGTGTATGGTGGCCATCACAGGTACAGTCTTTTTTTCTTGTGAAGGTCTACTGATTTAGTCTGTTTTGAAGAAGGTAGCATGTACATGATACTGCTGTATTAACCCCTGTAGGGCCTAGCTGCTGCAGGAGGCGGTCCTCTTCCCTGTATGATTCATCATCAGCCATGCACTGCAGACTGCTGTATAACAGCTACCTACAATGTCTGCATTACTTCTGATCACACTCCTCATAGTGTGCTAGAACTGTTGTGATTCAGCGTGCATTTGCAGAGGTGCTTTAGATGGTCATGTCTGCATCCTTTGACAGACCGTTTGCCAGCGTGCTGTGGTGCTGATATCATGTGCAGCACTGTTCTGAGCTTCTTGTGGCAAACCATCGCTTGTAGTGTAGTGTGTTTGTGAGCAAGTGTTTGAAAAGTCACTGGTGAATTGATGATTCTGAAATGATGGGCAGTGAAGAAGAGCTGGGTCAGCTTGTACTTTGAATGATGATAGGAAAATGACATGGGACGTGGCGGTGACCTGTCTCACTTCTGCTGCATCAGCTGAGTACGCTTGCTGGTTTGCAGGTCATCACACCTACCTGCAAGCAGAGGAGGCAGCTGGGGATGAAGCCCGGTTGGATCATGGTGCAAGTGGCAAGATTTGGAGGTTTAGCCCAACAAGCGGAGATGTCAAGGAGTTTAACAAGGACAGGGCAGCGCCCAAGTCAGCTTCAGCCACACTCAAGCGGGCTTTTGCTGAGGCTCTGCAGTTGTTGGAGGATGGCACAGGGTTTGTCTGACATAGCATAGCGATACAGATGTCTTATGGCAGCTAGTGTTTGCAGCAGACACTAGTGCTTGATGGTAATGACAGGTGCAGAGTCATGTTTGTGCAGTGACTAGTGCGATGTGTGTAAACAACAGTAAACAACATCAATGTGTGGGCAGTGTACTACCAGCTCTGTGAGATTCCGCACTGCATGTTGTGCTGCAGCAGCTCTGTCCTCTGAGGCAGACAAGGCTGCCTGGTCCCATGCCAGTCATACTCTCTATCATTGTGCATCGCTGCATGTTCTGCTCATCGTCCACTGCATGCCGAGAGCTGTGCGTTTGGAGCTGCAGAGCCAGCACTTGATCAACTTGACAACAGCTCAGCAGGAGCCAAATTTGAAGCCATGGCAATATTGATCAAGGCATACCTGTCAAAGCAATTTGGCAAAGGTAAATGTAATTGCAAGCTGCCACAAATCAGCTACAGGCACAGCCCAAGTACACCAAGCAAGCTACAATGGCACCATATGCAAACCTCAATTGTACTCAAGGCAAGGCTTGGGATATTTTTACAAAGGCTGAAAATCAGGCATCATTTGAAGCACAGCTAGTAGGTGCAATCATACAGGAGGCGCTCATCGCAAATCAAAGGGGTAGTATCTTGTACCCTCTGTGGGATACGCACATAAACGTTGCACACGTGTGCACAATAATTAGAGCAGGGGACCTGCTCACTGACAACCACAGAATGACATGTGATTTTGCCTTTGAGCAGTTTCTACCAGCCTCAAGTTCTAGGGTCTAGATCTACTCATATGAGTGATCAGAGGCCCCTCACAGGTTTCAGCAAATGGGTATGACACTTACAACAAATGCATTTCCTCTGGTGTCAGCTGCAACAGCAGACACAGCTTTGAATTGAAGAGATAGTGCAATGCAGGGTTGCGCGAGGATGACTGCATGCACCACAAGGCTCCTGATACCTCGAAACCATGTCATGGTATCATGATAGCCAACTGCAAGCTTCAGCAAAGCCCTGGGAGTCTGTAATGGCCATTTCTAAGACAATATAACATACTGTAGTATACGGTGCACCTTCATGCACATAGCTGTCTACAGCTGTTGACTGTGTAATTTGCAACTGGATCCGCTGTGCATGCCATGCTTGAGCCCTTAGAGAGAGAGTGTTATTTAACATGCTTCAGCCAGCCAACAAGGCTGATCACATGTGCCACACTGTGGCAATATGCTTCGTAGCAGAAATGAGGTTAGGCTGCCAACATGCAGCTACAAGGCAAACCTTAGGGCTCTAATTGTTCCCCAATTTGTCACCCTATGGACATTGTCGCAGTTGAGCCATTGCAGGCTTACTGGCAGTGCGACATTGCACAAGTTCTTTCCGATGGCGCGCGCGAGATGCAATGTGATGATTTCTGGCGAGACCGGTCACTGTTTTGAGCACAACTTTTATTATCTGCTTCCAACATACTTTCTAGCAAGGGAGCCTACACAGGAAGAAAAGCATGCCCTAACGCAAGAGATCACTGCCAGATACACTCGCCGCGCTCTTGACATGGCCTCGTTCACCTGCGTAGCGCGCACAGGTCCAGCAACCCGTCTTGTGTGCTTGCCCATGTTTGCTCTTCATGACCCCGGCGCGCTAGCCATCAACGTCCACTGCTTTGCGGTTTGCGGGGCCCAAAGATGCCAAGATGATGGTGACGAAAAGATGGCCTTTGTCAAACGGACTATGATGGCTCGCTATCCAACCTCCTCGTGGGATCCTGAAGTCATAGCCTGTGGCAACTGTTTCAAGCGCTTTGCAAGACCCCTTCAGCGCTGTGGAAGATGCTTTGCAACGGCGTACTGCAGCAAAGACTGTCAAAAGGCACACTGGAAATGTCATAAAGTGCAATGCAATGGCCGCATCGAAGCAGCAAAGCTAACTCCTTTTCAAATTGCTCAGCTGGATGAATATGCACGTTGCTACACTCAAGGAACCATGGAGCTGGAGCACATGAACCACCATGGCACATTTCCAGAAAAGCAGGAGCAGGCAGGCCGCGGCTGGGCTATAGCAGGAGCCGGCCCAGAATTAGCTGAGATAAGAAATCGATCAAATCGCAAGCAAGCCCGCATAGCAAAAAGGGAGGCAGAGCGGGCTGCACAAGATCCTGATCATGACAATGTACATTACGGACTTGAGCCAAGTATGGATCTGGAGGGCGCCAGAATAGACATCATAGGAATGTTTTATTAGAGCATGAGTTGTGTTAGAACAAACTGCATTACACTTACACTGTCAGCAAAGATGCAATGCAACGTCTCTCAGGCCAACTATTGCCAGGAAAAAGACAGTGACTAGCATTTGAGGTCATAGCTTATTCGTCATGTGTATGCCCTGCACAGCTTGGGACAAGCCAACATAGAATTGTAAGCTTGCAGTGCAAGCAATACTGCTTTGTCTGTGCTGTCTGCAACAGAATATCAACATTGCAAGCTTGCAGCTTGCAGCTATTCTTGCAGGCTAGGTGTTTGTTGAGACTTGTACATTTCTGTAGAAACATTCACCTACCCAGGTCATAAAGACATGCTGAGCACACTTCCAGTGTTGTGTGCATTGATGTTGAACAAACACTGAAACAGACCTGCTGATTAATCGTCCTGAGGCTCAAGGGCAACAGCTGCTGCAGGGAGTCAAGGCACAAGACAGTTTTGGCTTGGTCCCAGAATATTTCTGTACACAAGTGTCTGATATTGGTGAATGTCATTCTCTCAGTCAGACAATCTGATTTCTTTCGTTTTGGTCATCATGGTCTGCCTCTACGCAGATGACTGGACTTGCCGCTAGCAACTTTGGAGTCCCCAACACTTGGGATTATCCTCAGCATTTTGCAATGATGAGCGTTAAGCAGCACAAACTGTCGAGATGACGAGCAATTTGCATGCACGAGCTGTTCTGCCATCGTGATCAGAGCCGCGCAAAGTGTCACACCTCTAGCAATCATAAACCGGGCGTCAAGTCAAAAATCTCAGCGGTCCGAGATCAGGCATGCAAGCATATGTGCTTGCCTGTGCAAATCCTGTTGAGGCATTGGTGGTTAGGGCAAAAATGCAATCCTAGAGGGGCCGCTGGCCGCATTTAATCCTCTTCTTCCTTATCTGCTAGACGCTGATCCAACAGTGCGAGATGAGGGTTGTGCGCTCAGCCAGCCAGCAGCCTTTTTAGCCTTTCGGCGTCTTTAGAAGGCTGGCGTTGTGTGGCAGCATGCTGCAGTACGGCAGCGGTTGCTCTTTGAGCGCCTCCGCTGTGAATATCCCGCGTGCAGTTTCGGTGAGCAGGCCATGCGCGATCAGTTCTCGAGCGCGACGTTCTCGAATTTTACGCCCACATGCACTAGGTAAGCCAGAGTTCGTCAACGCTGTCAAGAATAGGACAGATGAGCAAGGCAGTCAAAAGGTCAAAGATCTGACAGTCAATGACGTTGGCGATGTGGTCGACTCTGTTTTCTCGACTATCACAGACGCCGTGTCGGACGGGGAGGACGTGACCATTACCGGGTTCGGGAAGTTCGAGCGGAGGTACAGCAGCCTCCCTGCGCAGCGAACGCTTAATATATCGATAGTTTCGCTTCGCAATTGGGAGTCAATGCTCAATCCTTGTTTATTTTTGCAGGACGCGGAAGGCGCGCAACCAGTACCATCCTTCCACAAAGACAACGGCGGCCCTGCCAGAATCTTTCAGTGCTGGTTTTACACCTGGCAAGACTTTCAAGGATGCTGTCAAAAGTGGCAAGTCTAGCAGGCCTATCAACACCAAGTCGCCAGTGGCTGCTTCTTCTCAGAGCTTCTTGTCCACTAGCAGCACTGCACCAGAGTATGGCAGCAGTGAAAGCAGGGAGGATGCGTTGAAATCGTATGGGTCTGCCGGTGGTGTTTCTGCTCAGAAGGTGTCCACAGCCAACAGGGCACCTGCACCTCTCAACGCAAGGCCTGGCACTGCTGACAACTCTGACTCCAGAGCAAGGAGGGAGGAACTGTTGCGTTCCATGGGATATGGCTCTGACTCGTCATCTTCCTACAACAGCAGGCCGTCTACAGGCAGCAGCAGGCCCAACACTGGCAGCAGCAGGCCCAACACTTCCAGCCGCCCAAGTACTGCTGGTAACTCTGACTCCAGGTAAGATTATACAACTGAAAAATACTTCTCATGTGTAGGCATTCCTTCACTGCATTGTGGTTTCTTCAATTGGACAGTTGCTGTCTTTTGGGCTGTCCAGTTGCCAGGCACATCAGCAAGCCTCTCTCATGTTCAAATCTCGGAATGTCTGTCATGCCTCTGATGTAGCATCGCATTTCAGCGGTGCAGCTTACAAGAATTTGTGCTGTTTGATGACAGATCATTGTGTTCCTGAAACAGCAACCTCATTTCATTTAGCCAGCTGCACTCTTTGCACAACCACTTCTCTTGTGTATCTATACATCCTCTTGTTTACACAACTTGAACTTGCTGCAATGGTGTGTGTTTTGTTCAAAACCGTCCAGGGATACATTGTTGTTCTGCTAATGATGCACGTGGTCGGGCTTGCACAGACATGAGTTCTGCTTTGCCGTCTGCAGGTCAAGAAGGGAGGAGCTGTTGCGCTCCATGAATGAAAGCAGGGACAATGAGTCATCCCGCCCCTCCTCATCCCCTGCCCCCTCCCGCCCTTCCTCAGCCCCCGCCAGCCGCCCCACCACTGCTGACAACTCTGATTCCAGGAGGAGAAGGGAGGAGCTGTTGAGGTCCATGGGCTATGGATCAGATTCCCAATCAGACTCTTCCTGGAACAGCAAGCCATCTACCCCCAGCGGCAGGCAATCCAGCAGCAGGCCAACAAGCAGCAGGCCCACCACACCCAGCCGCCCCACCACTGCTGACAACTCCGACTCCAGGTACTGCAGCACCATCTTCAGCGCAATAGGCCTCCTATATTGCAACCAACATGCTGCTTGGACTGTCACCACATTGTGTCCAACACTGCATTTGTGTATGTACACTTTGCTTTGCGTGGGGGTCTGTGTATTCTGGGTCTGCTAGGCGAAGACAGCAGAGGTCAATATTCATAGCCACTGACTGCGTGTGTTCTGAGCCGTCTCAATGTGCCTTGTGTCAGGCTCTCACATTGCCAGGTCTGTTAGATGTGCTGACAATGTACCCCTGGCATTACATGAGCAAGCTGCACACATACCTACGAATGCTGCATGGGTGCATCATGCCGATTGCTGGCCTGTGTTAAACTTGATGTCATGTATTTGGTTCAAGATGCCAGCATAGCTTCTGGCTGATGGCTCATGATCTGTCTACAATATGAGCTTCTGTTCCAAAAGCTTGTACAAAGCTGCTTCCTGCTTCAGGATCTGGACTGCATTTTGCTAGCACAGCGTTACCTTTTGCAACTCTGTTCTTGTAATTGTCTCTTGTTGGCATTGCTGCAGCACCTGCACAGCTGGTATTCATACCTCCTGCAGTTTATCCAACATCTGTGTCAGAAATTTGAGTAGAATCTGCAGCCAGATTTTGTGTGCAAATCTGTTCATTGACAGACATGTTGGTTTGCTGATGTGAAGCACATGTTTGTGCACTTTGCTGCTAAATGCACATTGATTCAGACCTGAGGTTCACAGTTGCAGCTGGAGCATGTAAGGCCAAAAAGCATCAGTGCTCTTCTGCTTGCAGGGCAAGAAGGGAGGAGCTGTTGCGCTCCATGGGATACGGCTCTGACTCTTCATCTTCCTACAACAGCAGGCCATCCACTGGCAGCAGCAGGCCATCCACTGGCAGCAGCAGGCCCAACACTGGCAGCAGCAGGCCCAACACTTCCAGCCGCCCTCGCACTTCTGACAACTCTGACTCCAGGGCAAGAAGGGAGGAGCTGTTGCGCTCCATGGGCTATGGATCAGACTCCCAATCTTCATCTTCCTACAACAGCAGGCCATCTACAGGCAGCAGCAGGCCCAACACTTCCAGCCGCCCCAGCACTGCTGGTAACTCTGACTCAAGGTAAGACACAGCACATGTGGATAATGCCTTATCACCCCTGCTTGTACGCAGTCGCTGTTTGTCCATTTGAATCCTGTGGGTTGGCACTAAATTCAATCCCTTACTTCAACAGCTCGCTTGTTGTGTCATTGCAATGCAAAGTAGCAGTAACTGTTGTGAAGAAGTGTGACTAAAGGGCAGCTGTCTTGACATCATGTGTTGTGTCAGCCAAGGCCTGCTAGACTGTATTATTGGACAAACTGCATAAGCTGTCCACACTTGAATGGTGCAGATCACAACCTTTACTGCCTGAACCTGTAAACAGGCAAACGCCTCCACATTGCAAATGCTTTTTGTATAGAGTTACTTGCTTCATATGTTTTCTTGTGCTGTCCAAATGCCCTTGCTTTCCTTTAGGCTGCTTGTCGCCAAAGATACATTTCTTCATTCATCACTGATTCAACCTTGCAATAAGTCACTGCGTATGGATTGCCTGTAGAAAGGTTGTTGCTTCAAGGAGTAACCAGCAAGTGCCCATATGACTACATATGTTATCACATCGTGCATACGATGCTCATTGAACTGCTCTTAACTGCAGGTCAAGGAGGGAGGAGCTGCTACGCTCCATGAACCAGACCAGGGATGAGGAGCAGTCCAGGCCATCTACTGGCAGCAGCAGGCCCAACACTGGCAGCAGCAGGCCCAACACTGGTAGCAGCAGGCCCACCACACCCAGCCGCCCTACCACCTCTGACAACTCTGACTCCAGGAAGAGAAGGGAGGAGCTGCTGCGCTCTATGGGTTATGGATCAGACTCCCAATCTTCATCTTCCTGGAACAGCAAGTCAGACTCTTCATCTTCCTGGAACAGCAGGCCATCTACAGGCAGCAGCCGCCCCACCACCCCCAGCCGCCCCACCACCTCTGACAACTCTGACTCCAGAAGAAGAAGGGAGGAGCTGCTGAAGTCCATGGGCTATGGATCAGACTCCCAATCTTCATCTTCCTCCTCCTGGAACAGCAAGCCAGACTCTTCATCTTCCTGGAACAGCAAGCCATCCACCCCAAGCAGGGCATCTACACCAAGCAGGCCCAACACCAGTGGTGACTCCAGGTATGACCCCAATCCCGCGTGCCAAGCACCATCCCACTGCCCCTCCCCCCCCTCCTCCAAAAGCACCATGCTACCCCCTCCCCCTTCCCCCAAGCACCCTCCTACTTCCCCCCCTCCCTTCCCCCAAATCACCATCCCACTGCTCACTCACAGCCTTGCCCTGCATACTTCACAGCTATGCTGGCACATACATTTTGTGGATGTATGCTCAAAAGTGCTGTGTCTTCTAATTCATTGTGCTGCATTATCTGGAACTTGCCTTGTTCTGTCTGAGCTTGAGGTATGCATGGCTTCACAAGTCTGCCACAATAAGCCTCCTTACAGCGGTTGCCATGTGTCTCTAGCCAGCCCAGTTTCATATGTTGCTGTGTTTTGCCCAAAGTCTGCCTGGTCCTGTGAGTGTTTTGCTCATGGCGGCAGAGCAGTGACACGAGCAGGCAATCTTGCCTGGCAGCTGCAAATTATGCGGTGACTCATGGGCTAACCCAAGCCACCTGTTGATGACTCACTACTTGTTCCCTTGGGTACTCCTCAAGGGTTATCCTAGCTCATCCTAGCTGCAATACTGCCTTGTAACGCTAGTGTCATACGCACAGTCTGAGCTGCAAACTGTGTTGCCAACAAGCAGAGGGTTCTGCTGCGTTTCTGCAAGTCGATGCTACAAAGTTGTTGCTGCTTGTCAACATGTACAGTCGCACTAGTGTATGTAGAAGGTGCACACATGTTACTATTGTTACTGACAATGAGACCAGAGCCACTAAGTGTGTCCTGACACACAGCTCATGCAGCTGCTGCAGTGCCTGCTAACATTACTGACTTGTCAACACATGCAACAAGACAGGCAATCTGTATATCATTTAGTTGTGCTGATACAGTTGCCCATTCTGATCTGCAGGTCAAGGAGGGAGGAGCTGCTGCGCTCCATGAACCAGACCAGGGATGAGGAACAATCTAGGCCATCTACAGGCAGCAGCAGGCCTAACACTGGCAGCAGCAGGCCCAACACCTCCAGCCGCCCCACCACTTCTGACAACTCTGACTCCAGGAAGAGAAGGGAGGAGCTGTTGCGCTCCATGGGCTATGGATCAGACTCCCAATCTTCATCTTCCTACAACAGCAGGCCATCCACTGGCAGCAGCCGCCCCACCACTCCCAGCCGCCCCACCACTTCTGACAACTCCGACTCCAGGAGGAGAAGGGAGGAGCTGCTGAAGTCCATGGGCTATGGCTCCGACTCCCAATCTTCATCTTCATCTTCCTGGAACAGCAGGCCATCTACCGGCAGCAGCAGGCCCAACACTGGCAGCAGCAGGCCCAACACCTCCAGCCGCCCCACCACTGCAGACAACTCTGACTCAAGGTCAAGTCGCAAAGCTGACAACATTACAATGTCAATGCTTGTGACATCAGTCATTGTCATGTGGATCCTCTTAGGCGGTTGGCATTTGTCTTACACGCCTGCTGCATGTGCTGTGCACTTTTGCACTTCCCTTGTGCATTCATGCACTTCTGTGCTGCCCACGCATGTGTTTCCAAAGCTTGATCAAGGGTGAAGCTTTGTGCACCATGTCCTCACCATGCACTGCCAAAGAAACTTCTGCATAGATTTGCTGGTCTCTTCTGAGCCTGTTCATGTTTTGGTTACTTACGTTTGCATGGTCAGTTAAGAATGTCAAGGTCCCAGCACATCGCCTGCCTGCTGTGATTTAAAGCAGACATGTTGCAGCATGCATGCAATCGGCACAACTCGCATATCACATCAGGATCTGCATTCAGGTATTTCTGACATTCCGCACACGCTAAGCCTTTGACCCACATGGAACCTAAGTGCCCACATTCCTTTGCTGTGTAAGATTGACTGCTGTTCATCAACAAATCTGCAAGAATGCAAGTTCCGGTACAATGCTGCATGTTCAGCAAAGCAGTCAGAATAAGCTTTAGTGCTACACTGCATGCCAAGTCCCTGTGTCACACTTGGTGTTGATCCTAACAGAGACTGACATGTACTTGTTGACCTGCAGGGCAAGAAGGGAGGAGCTGTTGCGCTCCATGGGCTATGGATCAGACTCATCATCTTCCTACAACAGCAGGCCATCTACAGGCAGCAGCAGGCCCAACACTGGCAGCAGCAGGCCATCTTCAGGCAGCCGCCCCAGCACTGCTGACAACTCTGACTCCAGGGCCAGAAGGGAGGAGCTGTTGCGCTCCATGGGATATGGATCAGACTCCCCATCTTCATCTTCCTACAGCAGCAGGCCATCTACAGGCAGCAGCAGGCCTTCAACAGGCAGCCGCCCCAGCACTGCTGACAACTCCGACTCCAGAGCAAGGCGTGAGGAGCTGTTGCGCTCCATGGGATATGGATCAGACTCCCAATCTTCGTCTTCCTACAGCAGCAGGCCATCTACAGGCAGCAGCAGGCCCAACACTGGAAGCAGCAGGCCCACGACACCCAGCCGCCCCAGCACTGCTGGCAACGCTGACTCCAGGGCAAGAAGAGAGGAGCTGCTGCGCTCCATGAACCAAGGCCGTTAAGACTATCACAGTTTTTGCAAGTGTCAATGAGAGAAGGAAAGAGGTCCAATTCTTTGCAAATGCTGTACATTCATGGGATTCAGCTGTCGCATAAGCATGTTCTGTTGCGCAAAAAAGGAGCATACTGTGTCAAGGTACCTGATGAAACCTCCTTGAGTTTTTGGTCTCTTAGCTCAAAAAAAGCTGCACGCAACAATTTTGTGTCACCTTTTCCAGACAATTTTGCAGCATGCGGAATTGTGCAAGTGCTATTGTACTATGAGACTGAGCTATGCTAGCCCAAAAGTTGAGTAGCAACAGGCATTCTGTTGTTCTGTGAATATACGGTATGTAAACCTGTCGACTCAGGAATGCCTTCCACAGTTGCGAAGTCAACTGCAGATCGAGACGACCAAGTCAATAAATGCATGCAATTGATTGCATGAGCCAGGCAAAACTAGCACCTGCATGTCTCGAAGTCGCTTCCAATCAGTGCCTTCTGCAATGCCTTGCTGAATAGAGGCTGCCAGAAAACATGTCAGCAAGTCGGTAGTGTAATGCGGCTGCTGATGCAACTTGTCCGGCTGCAAAGCTTGCAGCATGCAAGCACGCATGTTGCACTTTGCAAGATGCATGCATAAAAACCGTTGCTTGAGCAGCAACCACCAAAACAGGCAAATTACATTATGGCGTATCGCCGTACAGACTTGCAACAGGCTATACTATAAACTGAACAGAGGTAAGACCGGCTGTCATGACTGCTGTGGATAAAAACACTTCATTGCCTGTGATGCCTGGGCAGATCACGCAACCAGAGTAGGTGTAGTAGGTGTCAAGTCAAATAAAATTTGAAAACAGATACAAAAGGACTGTGCCTCTTGAGCACACCTCACATGCACAGCATACAGAATGCACTACTGACCTGTGGCGAGAAATCATAGTCATGTTGTAAACAATACAAAGGCATGGCAGTACACCAAACAAAACAGAGAACAACCTTGCATTGACCCATACAATCATCCTGACTCTTGCATGATCATGACCGGCGACGACTTCTCGTGGCTGACTTCTTACGCGGGGTAAAGCGTTTCCTGGGTTGTTCATTTGAACTTATTCTCTGCTCAGTGATGTAATTTTGCTCAAAGTCTTGTTCATCAGTGATGTAATTTTGCTCAAAGTCTTGTTCACCATCTTGCTCGAATGGGAAAAACGAAAAATCCCCGCTGTCTGGTCTGCCATACAGCTCTTGCATTTCTGGTGTGATCTCAACTTCTTGGTTCGCGGCCGGCAATATTATGTTTTCCTCAAGACTGCTTGGTTCGCGCCACTCGCGGCCTTCCCTTTCAGCTCTGTTTTTCTCCAACACTAGGCTCAACTGCAAACCACAACAACACCTGGGTAAGCAACATGTGTGCTTCGCTCTGGATGTGCAAAATGTGGGACCGTCACACTGAACAGGCATTGGCATCTATCAATGACTGCACCGCAGCACGCTCTTCAACAGCAGCAGTATGAGCCATGGGGATAGGTCTACAAAGGAAACTTTGAACACAGCTGCAATGACTCATGCAGAGGACAGCTGAACATGATCTGCATCATGCAATGGTCTGCTCATACCTTTCTTTGGTAATCAGCATTCTCATCATACATGAACCGCACTTCAGGTGCAAAGCGCAGATTCATGTTGGATGCAACCTGAGTCCTGACGTAGCCTTGCAGCCGCTTTAGTCCAGACATTGCAGTGGCTTTGCCCTCTTCATCGCTCAGTATGGAGATGTACACTTTTGCAACCGTCAAATCACTTGACATGTCAACTTCATTGACAGTGGCAACAGCTGAGAGTGCAGGATCTCCAGTGCTGATTCTTTGAGGATCCATTGCGCGCTGCACGACCTGCAATACCAAAGCTAGCTCATGACTGTCCTTTGCAGAAGACCGCAACTCAGGCAAGCCTCACCATGTCTCTTGAGAGCATGGTGCTGATCTGCCGCTCTATTTCCCTCGCAACCTTGGCCTGTCTCCTCGGAGCGGCCTGCATGACAGCATTGCAGCATGAAATTGGAAAATTCAGCGTTGAACCCAAGCAAGACTCTGCCGTTGCTCACCATACACGTGACCAGAAGAATGTGTCTACTCAATCGGGTGCCTGCATGCCATCAAATGTCAGTGTTTCACGTCTACAACTTCATGTAACCGGTCAGGGCCAAGCTTGCTGTGTATACTGACCACGCTGCTGCTTTGCCAAGGGCGTCCGCAACAGGTGAGGCCTAGGCGTAAACAAGCACGCATTTCCGCCCATTGTAACAGGCGCAGTGAAGAGCATCACGATACTCCTCAACGAATCAATAAAGCGCTGCGCTGTCTGCAAGCAGTAACAACGTATGCTAAGCTCAGAGGCTTCTGCTACGTTGGCACTAAAATCGTCAATCACTCTTAGCTACTAAAGCCTTTTGTAAGGCTGCAGCTGTATAAAGGGCCAATGTGCATGCCATGCGCGCGGATGCTGTTTGTCACGCTCAATCGCACTTTAGCCTCGGAGCAAAGCATGCAATGCGATTGGCGTGCGTTGCTAACGCACACTCAGACTTGAGTGGCAATAGATTGCAATGATGCTGGTCAGTGCAGCGCGGGATGTGTACAGCTCAAAACCACTACAGCCATCGCAGATGATTTGTTGCAGCTAATGTCAGTCTTGAAGCGCGGCTCTGCAAAGAGCTTTGCAAGCTCAATACAGCGTGACCAGTTCCATGGCTGCTTGATCTTCATGGGTAGCTGATGATCGCCTCTTCTTCTTTGACCTCCAGAAAATTGCTTTGACCTTCACACACCACAGCCATGGTCTCTCCTGCACATAATCTCGAGAGCGCTGTGATAATTATAAGTGTCTCTTTCTTGCAACAGGGAGATGGCAGCATTATGCTGACGTTGCGTTCGTGAGCTAGATCAAACTGTCGCTCAAGCTGGTGTAGCTCTTCACGCGACGGGTCAGAGTGAAGCTCTGAAGCGAGGCGGAGCAGCTGTTTGACCACTGAGTTGCGGTTTCTTCATGAGCGATCCCGGCACGTGGGCGCTGTTTGGAAAGCAACTCAACAAGCAGCTAAAGTGAGTTCAATCTGCTTGATGCTTGGCAAGCATTGGTGCATCAGGATCTGTTTTTTCCATATATGTGCTCTCTACACAGAAATTACAAGAAGCAGGGCCAAGACGAGGAGAATAAGGACGAGCACAACGAGGATAACAAGCCTGTCGAAGTCACTCACGGCAAGGACAATACTGACAAGAGTGTTGAGGAGCTTACACAAGGGGAAGATGTTCCACAAGTGAGGATCACTGTCGTACTGCTGCATCAAAGCTGCATGCTGTTTAGACTTGCTTGCTTTGGCCTGTCTGCCAGAGTCTGGTAGACCTGCAATTTTCTGCATAGCACCTGCTGAAGCGTGACAATGTCTCCTAAGCGTGTGAAAGCACCCAGTTTTAAGCACAAACCCTCACTGCACTAGCTCAAGTCTCGACACAGTTCACATTGCATGCAGTTGGTACTCATGCCTTGCAGCGGCCAACACCTGAACACATGCTGAATTCTGTTTGGTTGTCACATATTGCTTGATCACACCTCTTCTGTGTGCTCACGACGACAGATCAAGCATCAAGTCATGCCAATCTGTGTTGCATCATCATAGACCCTCACTGCGCTGTGCAAGCACCCTCAAACATGTGTGTCCCTTGCCTGCATACAGCAACAGTGGTTGCATATGTCTGCAGGCCAGGATTGTTGCATACAGCGATAGTGACGAGGAGGATTTCAAGCCTAAGAAGTGGCAAGCAGGAACAGGGTCAGATTCAGACAGTGAGGATAAGCTCTCGCCTGTGGATCATACCACTTCTGAGGTCAATGTGAAACAGCGTCAGCTCATCAGGAGACCACCGCCTGGGAACAAAGTCAGCATTGAGGCAGGGCCCAGTGTGGTTGCAGTGGCAGGGTTCTGCGGCCAGCATGTCACGCCTAAAGTGGAGCGGCTCCTTGTCCCACAGACTGCCGTCAGGGTAATTGCGCAATGCCACGGGCGCTGTGATTGCGCAGTGCATGCAAATGCTTACAAACCACAACATGCGAGTAAAGCATGGCTGTTTGAAAGGGCACTGAGCAGGCACATATTCAAGCATATCTCATTCATGCAATGTCTCTGCTGCATTGTATCTGCATATCACCATGAGTGGGTGCTGCAGACATTGCTGCAGCTTCTCTGTTGCAGCATGCTTGTGCACAGGCAAATCTTTGCACCATTTGTGCAAAAATTTGCCTGTGCATTCTGCTCAAGACATGCACTGCAAGTCAGTCCTGGCACACAGGGTGTTGTTCTTTGTGTGTCTTCAAAATTTGCTGCTTGTGCAGATCATGATGCTGACTGCTCTGAGGAACACACAGCCCAAAACTGGATACCGGCTTGAGCTGATTGCCATGCTCATTGGTTTCCCTGTCACAGCGCTTAGGTGGCTGGTAAGCTATCTATCTTGCACCTGTCTCGTCAGACATACCTGCTGGGCTCAACACACGTTGGTTTATGCACAAACGCCTACACTTACCATGCAGCATTTTAACTTGTTGGCCTTTATTGGCATTGGAATTTTCCAAGAGCATGTGGGGTTTGTTGCTGCCTTCTCATCTGCGCCCACAGCCGATTGCTATATCATGCACTTGCATTGCCAACAGGCCTGCCTCACTTATCTGCCCACTGATAACCTCCCGGACACTTGTCTGATGATTCAGAAGGGACATCATGCATGCAGGGCATCAAGTACAAGCCCCCAGCAGCCATGCCTGCAGCTGTGTTGGTTGCTAACCAGCAGCTGCAAGCTTTGGCTGTGCCTGCTGCTGCAGTCAAGATAGCATCGCGGCTGTGGAGGATATGGCTCATCCGAAAGCGCCGCAGGCGAAGACCACACAAGGCAACAGCAGCTTCACAAGGTACCACACACGCTCTGTTGTACAATCCTGTTGCATTGTGCCACACCGCAACTTACACATGCTCATCAAAAAGCTTTGCAGGCGAAGACCGCACAAGGCAACAGCAGCATCACAAGGTACTAAACATGCTCCATGGTACAATACTGTTGCATTTCGGCACACTATATCTTGCACATGACTCATCAGAAAGCGTCGCCGGCAAAGACCATATGAGACAACAGCAGCATCACAAGGTGCCGACGGCAGTCTACGCTGCTACTGCATTGCAGGACACTGCAATCATGACACTTGTTGCTGGCTTTGTTGAAACAAATGCACCATCTCAGCGAGATCTGAGCTCTGCCTGATGCTCAGCAACAGATAGTGTTGACCAGTGCGCAATTGCTTGCACTCAGCAGGGTGATCAATAATTCAGTCAAATTTGCAGCCGGGAGATAGATGTGGCTCGTCGCACATCCCAGCGTGAAAGCATACGTGGACCTGTAACCATCTTCAGTGATTCAGCTTTTGCTGGATGAGTCATGCTTTGCTGGAAAAATGCTGGTGTCAAGAAATCAGTCAAGACCATTGGTGGTACCACTTAAACACTGCTTCCTTCTGCAGCCAATCTGGATGGAGGATCAGACACTGAGTCTCAGACAGCTTCCTCCCAGCAGTCAGACAGTGGCATGCGCAGCAGCTTCTCTTCACAGCAGCCGCCTTCACAGGCACAGCACAACAGATCACCTGGCAGCAAGAGCGGGCTCTCCCAGTCTGCTTCTTCAGTGCAGCAGCATCAGCAGCCGCCACAAAACCAGCAGGCTGTTGACCTGTCAGGTAACAAATTTGGCATAGCAAGAACCGGAGCAAATTTCTGCATATTTGTGCATATATCTCTTGCTTGTGGGCAGTTCTTGCTGATGCTGTGCTGACTTGTCGGCTAGCTGGAAAGCTGTTGCAGTCTCAGGCTTGCTTGGTCTGTGTTTCAACTTTCCTGATCTCCAAAGCTAGTTTGATACAGCTTACAAGCAGGTGACTGATGTCATGCAGTGGGTCGCGCAAGAAGCACTTGCTGCTGTTTGTGATCAGCAGAACAGCTTGCAAGCATTTGATTGATGCAATGCAGCCCGTCATGCATTGTGCATTTTGTTCTATTTGCAAGTAGAAGAAGATTTTTGACTGATGCTAGGCAATTCCTGATTCAGTTTAGTTCAGTTCATGATGCTTGCAATTGCCCAAGGTGGCTGCAGGAGAGGACAAGTTCATGATGCCTGTAAGAACAGCTTGCGTGGTTGCTGCCATGCAGTGCAGTATTTGTCAAGCAGATGATGCTGTTTGCAATGTTTGCAATTTTTGAACTGTATGCAGGAGGAGGCGGGGGAAGGGCTGCACAGGCTGCTCAGCAGTTTCCAATGGAGATAGATGAGATGCGACACAGACTGAAGGCGCTTGGAGTTCATCTGCCCCTGCAGCGCTTCTCTGATGCTGAGCTCATGCGCTTTGGCTATGCCTGTGGGTTACATAAGGTACATCGAGCAACTGGCCCATTTGATGTACAATATAGTAAGCATTTGGGACCACAAATGTGTTGCTATTCAAGTTTTGCTGCCAGAGTAGCACGAACGGCCTCTGTTGTGTGCCATGTGCTGTCATTGCCAGCTTGCTGGATGCAGCTGTCATGCTTTGGCGATTGATTTGCATTCTCTGTCACTTTCAGGCTTGCCTTGCTAACATTTGCTTGGCTGTCAAGGCAAGGTATGTTGATGTTGCTCGATGCTGCATTCACATGTGCAGACACCTTGAGTTCAGTGCAGGTGTCTGCAAGCCAATTCAGTTGCTTGGCAACACTTGCAGCATAAACAGCTGTTGTACGCATTCTGCATTATGACTATTGGACAGCATCACCAATTCAAAGCAGCATTTATGTAAGTCACAAGCACAGAGCCCCAAACTCTCTGCGCTTCTTAGACCCACACCACTTGTGCCTTTGCTTGTCATGGCTGCAGTGCACGCTGCGAGCCAGCAAGCAGTTGGTCATATGTGTGGCATCTGATGCACAGGCACAAACGGCAGATGAGAAGGCAGAAGCGACAGAGCAGGCTGTGCAGAGAGTGCGTGCCTCTGCTGATTGGCTGCACACCCAAAGCTTCCTTCCTCCCAGTGAGACGTGCAGGTGGCAACAGCTGGTATGTCATGCCTGACACTTATTGAACATGCACCACGTTTAGTGTCTATGGCCTAACTGGAGTGTCATGTGGCACACCAATATATGAAGTGTTTGTTGGAGTTGCGTATGGGCACATACGACATCTCAAGGGCATGTCCCTGGACCTTGGAGATATATGTGCACGTAAGATGCCTCAACGGTGTGTCTACAGACCCTGGGAAGCATATGCATGTACACACACGTCTTAGGAGTATGTCTTTGCACACGATGGAGTGCTGTGTGGCTCAGGTGCAGTGGCGGGGGCAGGATGCAGAGGGGCGGCCTGTGTTGGTGGTGCAGGTGGCACAGGCCTGCCAGCTGGTGCATGGCGCCCAGGCAGACAAACTCGCCAAGGTCATCCTCTCCCAGGTCTGCCCACCTCAGCCTCCGTGATCTATGTGCTTTCCAGCCTTTACTGGGTTAGCAATCTTGATTTCTGCACGCCAATGCCATCCTCTTCAAGGTCTGTTGCCCTTGTGGTGTCCAGCTGACATCTTTTTGAAAGTGGATTGACACTGCGCTGCTGATGGCCAGCCTGTACTGCATCAGCAATTCTGGTTTCCTGTTTCTGAAAAGTAGTCTAGAGTCAGCAATTCCAGCTTCTGGCTTCAGCTTCCTTCAAACCAATGTATCAGCATGCTTGCAGCCTGTTGATTTGCCCAGCTACAGCAGTGATTATCTAGTCTGATCAGCAGGATGTTTTTCCAGGCATGTTTATCGGCAGCTGGTGCTTTGCTGTTCACTTTGCTCAGCGTACATTTGGGCAGTGCGCTTGCTCAGCCAGTGCAAATGAATCTGATCAGCGTGACGTCAATGCTCATTTGTTCAGCTGGTGCATTGCTGACCAGCAGATCTTTTGGCTCACATGTCTGCCTGCGCCACCTGCCTTGTCTCCTATTCAGTGTGTTGTCAGTTGCAATGAGTCAGGATTTGAGCAATGTCACTTAGAGCAGGCTGTGTCACTGGCTTGCCATTGCATAAGCACAGTTTGCAATGACTCAGAACTGACTAAATCAATCAAGCTATATTGCTGTGTCAGTGGCGTTCTTTTTTGCCTGTACAGGTACAAGTTACCTACTTGCTCGTGAACAAGCTATGTTGCTTGCGTTGGCAGGTGGCGCGAGTGATGAAAGGCGTGCTGTGGGATGAGCAGACGGATGTGAACTTTGCGCGGTATTGCTAAGGTGCCGTTACATGGGTCCAGGTTGCAATTTGATCTAAGTTGCGCGAATCTATTAAGCTTTGTGGCTGACACTGGCAGGGGCTTTGAGTGGCAAACGAGTCAAAAGTGCTATTTCTCAAGCAATAGCATTACATCAATTTCAGTACCACAAATCAAACTGTGTTGCTGGTGCTTGCAGGTTGCGCGTGTGGTGAATGAGGTACTGGGAGATGAGCAGGGGGATGCTGAGCAGGCTGTGGTTGTGCTTGATACCACAGAGGCCCAGCTCATACCTGTCACCCGCAAGCTGGACGCCATCAAGGCCTTGGCCAGCCTGCTGCACCAGGTATCATACCACACCTGCAGTGAGACACACAGACATGTTGCTGCATTCTGGTTGAAGTGGTACACCAAATTAACATGTGCTGAACCAGACAGTTTATTACACTTGATCTATAAAGGAGGTGACGACATTGCCCAGCTCAGAAAACAGCATGGCAGTGATCAGAGGGTACCTCAAGGCATCCCCAATGGACTCACATCTGGTGTTGTCTCACAAGGGCTGACACACCATAGAGCAAACCAGGTCGAGTCAGTTTCATCATATGCTTGCAGTCTGTTACACACATCTCTGAGCCGCTGTGGAGGTCAACATATGCAACATTTGGGTTGCACATACCTTCACATCGTGCTGGCAATCTTGTGAGCACAGTCCGCTGACTGACAACAACAGACGATGCAAGACTGCTATGGAATTATTCTCGGAGCCACAGTTGTCTACCTTGGTCTGTTGCTGTCAGTCTCCAGGCTTTACTCAGATGGCTGGCGCCATTGCTTTGAGGAGTTTGCGCATACTTAGCTGCCTCAATAACAACACATGAGCAATCAAGGTTCTCTATAGGCTATGGAGTAGTGACAGCCACCCTTACACAGTTTGTAAGGGCCAATCTTGGCAAACTTTTTGCATCCGCAACTTTGCGTGAATTAGGGAAGAAAATTTCGAGCACCAAGTGTGGCAGCACTTCCAACAAGGTCATGCAGCTGAATCTGCACAAGCTGACAGTGACCCTGGCTGCATCTTTCTCATGACATGCCCCTGGACAAGTCAAGCTGGGTCTTTGAATCTGAAGAGATGAAGTCCCATGTTCCAAAGGCTTTACTGAAAGATGTCATCCTGGGTCGCAGGACCTTCCAGCCGGTTGCAGTGATTGCATCTGGTACATACATGCTGTCATGATGCACAGCAGTACAGATGCTTCTGTTCGCTAACAGACATGATTGGCTTGGTGTTGCAGCATTTTCCAGCACGCCTACATCAGCTGTACCTGGTCAACACGCCGCGAGTGCTCAAGTGGGTGGTGGCAGTTGCCAAATCAGGCTTGCCCCAAGAGACTCAGGCCAAGATCCAGCTGTGCCAGTCAGACAGTGACCTCTTCCCTTTCCCTGCTTCCGTTCTGGACTTTCCTGCTGAGGAGGAAGCTGTACAACAGGTGAGCAGATGTGCTGAGCTGCATAGCATGCTGTCGTCTTGTTGACACACATGTGCATGCAAGCAGCGGTCAGACAAGCTTGGGCAGATGTGGAACTTCAAACACTGCAGCATGTACACATTGCAAGCTCCTGCACATATCACAGGGCACGTGTTGTTTTTAGCCTTGGCGCGGCTGTATGCATCCCTGAATTCAAGTAGGATGCAGGCAGATGTCAGCTTGAGTCGCACTATAGCCAAATCAGTGGTGAGTGATGTTTTGGGCTCTGTACCTGTGTTGCAAGCTTTGTGCACAAAATCATGTAGCGATTTGCTATGCTGTGGAGTGCTCATGACTAGTCTGCAGTTAGTCTGAAGAACATATGACTACATTGGCGTCACCGCACTTTTACCATTCTCATGTCCAAGACAGGTGGCAAAATATTGTTTAGAATGCTGCAGGAGTCCTTTGCTGACTGCAATGACAGTGCTGGCAAGCGGGCCATCAGGCGCAGTGTCAGCACTCCTGCCCTCACAGTCAAGCAAGCACACAGCCCCATCAGGCGCCGCCCTAGGTACAGCATCTACCTGCCTTTGCTATTCTGCTGCATATTTGTAACCATGTCTGGTCAGAGCATATGATCATGTCTAACAAGTGTGGTACATGACGTCTTGAACAAGATGAACGAGCATGCCTGAGCCCATTCTGGTCATAATATGCTTCCAGGTCTCATGCGGGTGGTGTTTCCTGCCTGAGACCCCACATCAGGTCAATGCAGTGATTAATTGATGCTCATATCATCATTTAAGCATTCAGTCAGCAATCTGGAGTATTGTCGTACATATGGTTGATTGATGCTAAGCCTTATGGCCTTACAGAGCAAACTCTTGCTGACTGCAATGTGTGGTCCTCCATGGTCTAGGCTTTAACGCTGCATGGCTGCAGGCAAAATTGGATTGGTCGAGGTAGATCTTGGCTTTGCAGGGCCTTCCCAGATTCTAAACAAGATGAAGTGCAAGGGCTAGGCAAAGGGGTGGATCGTACAGTGAAGAAGAAGACTTCCTCCAAAACCATTGCCATTGAAGCCCGCTCACATATGCAGATGCCACCTGTCCAGATCAACGTGACTTTCTGCAGCTGTCATCACCTACCATGCCGTGCATTGCTGAGTCACTGCAAGCGTCTTGAGCATCCAGACATGCTTGGCTGGCTGCCCATATTGATCAGCTGTCATCAGCTGTCATGCCTTGCATTGCTTGACAGATGCAAAAGTCATTGACATCAGGGTATGCTTAGCTGGCGGCCCACGTTGATCAGCTGTCATCAGCCAGAAAAGCAGCAGACACATGCAAAAGGCAGCTTTATTGCATGCTGCAGCATTGCAGACACCTTCCACGGCATCAGACTCACAGCATTGCCTTTGATGCAGGACTCAACATTGAGTGTTGTGGCAGCACTGACAATTTTGTTCACCTTCCTGGCTGCCGTTTACCAGCGCTTCTTAGCAATGGCATTCGGTCCAAGGCAAGCAAGCAGGAGCAGCACTAATGTAAGGTAGCCACAGAGCGATGGCAGCAACAGTGCAAGGCAGCCAGGAGGCAATGACAGCACACAGATTCTGATACAAACCAGTACACTCTTGTTTCGAGCATGCCACAGTAGTTCTTTGCATCAGCAGCAACTAATCTGCTGCTTCCCTATTAGTCAATGTCATGCTCCACCTCATGGTTTTTACTGAGTTGCTGTCATCTTGAAAGTCAGCTATCAATTTGCAGTGCTAGAGCCTTGTCATAGAGAAGATGTGCTCATGAGCAAGTATGAGTCAGTATAAGCGCTCTGTAAAATAGCCTTGGACATGGGGCATAACTTCATTTACCTGCAAGCAATGTCACACTGAATCTTGAAGGCATTCAAGGTACTGGAAAACAAAAACAAAAGAAAAGTCTGTGCCGTTAGGCGTCATAGAAGGAGCCACTGTCTAAAGAGGTAGCCGGGGATTTAAGGTACTATGCATGTAGAACTTCGGAAGGTGATACAGTGAAGAAACGGCTATGCAACAGTGCACCGATAACCGTTCTGTGCAATGTAAGCGTGCGCTTGAACGCACTTGATGGAGGTGTTCTGCTTTGACTTGTTGCACCGCTTCGTTGCCAGCTGCCATACTTACGAACAGTGTTGGCAACCCTAAAAACTCCGACCCTAAATACGGGCCTAATTAAGGCTAGGTATTTAGCTTAATAACCTCGGTGCCCGGGGTGGCCCCAACAACCCCTAACAACCGAAAACAGCACCAAAACGAGCGCGGAAGCCGTCATAGGGACGCTCCCAACGTGTAGAACCGTTTCCTGCCATGCACTGCTGTGAAAATCACCTATGAAGA
>BDIU01000370.1:0-151298 GCA_002118135.1 Trebouxia sp. TZW2008
AATATCATACAGGGTGACCGTCAACCGGGTTGCTTTTCTAGCCTAGTACTACGGTAGTGACACTGCAACCAGATCAGTATTGATGCTAATATTGCTTACCAGAATCTTCGCAAATCTGACATGTAGCAGATCGTAAAGAATGTCTATTGCAAAAATGTGCAGTGACATCGGGTCTCGAAATAGGCGAGGTTTGCATGCCACAGAACACTGCAGGGAACTGCGCTCCTATGTATCCTGCAATACCCATTGCCCAGACACATCTGATGATCCAGGGTCACGTCGATCTGCGCAGGTCTGTCCGTTGAAGGTAATCTGTACATGCAGAAATGCAGATATTCCTGCAACCGAGATCTGCGCTAGTAAAGACCTTCAGAGATCTGCCGTCACGCGAATCTGCAGCATAGTAAAACTGCGGAGATCTCCGTCATACAGATCTGTAGCGTTTTGCGCAGCGTTGATCTGCGCANNCAGAACTCTAAGCCCGCGAACATTTCAAAATCTTTAGTTAGGGATCTTCAGGAATTTGCGAAGTTGCATAAGCGACCATGTTCTACGTACCCCTAAAAAGACAGACGGATGATCTTAGCACCACCTCTTGTACATATGTATATAGTGGTCAGACTGGCCGCGGAGTCCCAGTAAGATCGAAATGCAAATCTGATTGGGCTGTTGGCCAATATTGCCTGTTCCTGGGACCGACAACTTGTACATGCTGAAATTCATGTGTCGATGCAGAAATGCGCATAATTGCGCTGTGCTGATTTGCAGCATTGCATGTCTGTGCAGATTGTACTCAACGATTTGGCACGTACACCACAAATCAGCGTTGATCAGTCATGTGCATTGTTGGACATTCTTGACGTCATACATATCAGCACTTATCTAAGCCCTTATTTCTGTGAGTCTTTGCAAAGGCTCCTTTCTACACATCACGCAAGGGCACGAACTATAGGGACGATGGTCAGTGGCCAGATGGTCAAAAATGGATACTCCAAGTGAACGCAATTGAGCGGTATACGCTTCTGTCAATGTCATTGCCAATCAAGTTGATCCTTTCAATGAATGCTGTCCTTGCGCTAAATGCAGAGCAGGTGAATAAGTTGACTTTTCTGGGGATTCGACGTTGCTGGGATCGCATGTCGTAGCTGCATTCCGAGAGGTTCTCCTTGACTTGGCCAAGTTTTCGTGATATTGCGCATGTCCTCGCGAACAAGCTGTATCGGCGCCGACTACGCATACCGCAAATTGATGCAGTGAGAAATTGTGATTGCTACACTGCATCCAAAGACGGTTGTGTGAGACATGCAGTCAAGCGTCGGGCATGCAATGTAGCGCTCTTTCTTTCGTCTGCATTTCTACTTGAGCATTTGAGTGCCTTGCGCGCTTTACATTACTATAGTAACAAAGAGGCTGAATCTCGTCTAATAACGTCATGCTGAACGGCATACAAGGGTTGCATTTGCAACACGATTGCTGCTGTCGAGCGATCCCTGCGCATCGCCTTGTCGTTACTCAAGCACGCACACAAATCTGGAATCTGCGGGGGAGCAAGGTTGCGCAACAGCCGCCTGTGCGGACGGTCGAAACCCTATGCACCTCAAAAGCAGTCAGTTCAGAACGCCCAGATGCGCGGTATGAGGCATGCTGTGCATCGCAAGCCTGATAGGCATATGTGCTTTCAATAATTCAAGCCTGTCATTTCTGTGCAGATGTCATGCAGCAGCAGTGACCTCAGCTGTGTCTGGTAGTGATGAAGAAGCAGAAGAGTTCACAGGTGAAAGCCATCAACACTTTATGCATCAAACAGGCCACGGGGTCATGCTGATCAGAGCATTGTCATCTTATCACCCTGCATGGCTGCTGCAGCCAAAGCCTTCTTCAAAATAGTTGGTCCAACAGCTTTGGCGCTGTTGCTGTGCAATATGGACAGGATTTGTATGAGTGTAGCCATTTTGCCCATGGCTAAGGAGTTTGGCTGGCCAGCTGGTGTTCAGGTAAGCATGCCCCATAAAATGTGTAGTGCCAAGATCTGGGTTCAAAAGCAACAGTAGTGTAGGGCGACAACTACTAATGGCCTTGATTGCCACAGTTTGCTTCATTAAGCCTGACAGCAAGCCAACTTTCATATCAAGGCAAGGCCATGACATTGTCGTGTTGTGTCGCTTGTCACAGCAGCCTGTCTGTCCTGGAGTGTTCCTGAGTATCAGGACCTGCTGTTAAGAGCACATGAAAGATGCGCTCAGAGTGTGTCTCTGATGCAGGGTCTTGTGCAATCTGGTTTCTTGTGGGGTTACATGGCCACACAGATGATTGGTGGAAGCCTAGCTGACAAATATGGAGGTAGCAAGTGATCTCCATTGCAATCCGCCTGAGCTCAATTCTGAAAGTGCGCAGAATTATGCGAACATCTGTTGTGTCCCATGTGCTTTACAATCAGCTGAACATGTGCTTTGGCTCATGCAGCATTCAATCTTGTTGAGCAGATCTCAAGTCACTTTAGTCCATAACGGCTTGGCAACTTTCTGGCGTCCAACCAATTAGCCAGCATAGAATTTGCCCTGAGGGAACTGCTCGGCTCATTTCAAAGGCCAAGCTGTGACAGCAATCTTACTCAGCTGCTTTCACTGACTTGCATACTGTAGAGCTTAACATCGAAATAGTTGGCTGCACAAGCAGTGATGCCTGCTACGCCTATGTAAGACCAGATTCTGCTTGTGTTCAGGGCGGGTGGTCATGGCATACAGTGTGTTCTGGTTCTCCCTGGCGTCTGTGCTCATGCCTGCAGCCCTCTCCGCGCCGGTAAGCATGTAGCTCTTTCGTTCATTCAGGCGCTTGTTAGTGGTGTTGCACGACCCTGCTTTGGTATATCCATGACCCAGCAAGGCGCGTGCATAACCCCTGCTGGATGCCTGCAGCCCTTTCTGCCCCGGTATGCATGCAGCCATCTTGAATTTACATGGTTGCAAGCGAGCTTCACAACCCTGCCAGGTGCATCCAGGATTGGACAACCGCCGGGTTTTGCGAAATGGCCAATTTTGCCCACGATGCGGCCGTAGGCTGCTAGTGGGCAACCCACTGAGATTGTCTGCGCTTACTATTTCAAGGGGGGGGCCCTTGGCTGCAGGGCTCACGTGGGCAGCCCACGCAAAATCAACACGGCTGCAAGGCATCTTTCGGGCATGGACTCTTGCAATTCTTGCTTATACATTCAAGTAGCAGGTCTTTGCAGCCATGGCTCAGTGGGGAAACCTTTGCTCACACACTGCAAATTTGCAGATGTTTAAACATCTGTGCTGTTTCAGTGAAAAGCATTTTAAAAAGCGTCTCAACCAGTCAGCAAACGTCATTAGAGGCTTCAGTCAGCCAAAGCAGCCGTTTCTAGCTAATGCCAAAAACCTGGCCTAGCACTGGCAAGATCCATTGGGCTTGACCAAATGCTACAACATCACGGCAAGCCTAGTTTGCTGACCTATAATTGCATTTTTAACTCCCACTTGGCTTTTGGCTGAGCAGGCGGGCAGCCCACCAATATTGGCTTTTTGCGAAATTTGTTGGGGGGGGGCCAACGCCCACCACCAAATTGAGCCCTCAAGTGGGAAATCCACTACTTTGGAAAGGGCCTGTCAAACCCAGGGTGCATCCATGACCCTGCTCAGTGCATGCTGCTAGGCTGACACTGCCTGCTGTGATGCTGCTGCAGAATGAAAGCCCTTGAGGAAAATGCGGCATGGCCCATTTGATTTCTTTTTTGTTCCACAATGCTTCTTGGCTTTTTCTGGTTCATTTTGGCCTGTACAATGGCTGCAGGTAGCAGCTGCTGGGCTGACACTGCCAGCTGTGATGCTGGCGCGGGGCATGGTGGGCCTAGGAGAGGGCGTGGCACTGCCCGCCATGAACAACCTAGTAGCCAACAACATCCCCCTGCCTAGACGCTCTACTGCCTTAGGTGGCTGCTTCACTGGATTCCACACAGGTGCACCTCATGCGCTAGCAGGACGAATCTTGCTGTGCTGCTTTGTTTGCAGTGTAAATTGCACACATATATAGTTCAATAAATCTGAGGCTTGTGTTGCATTACCCTACCCCAATGCTCTTCTGCTTTGGGCGGCTGCTTCTTTCAATGCACAGGTGCAGTTCGTGGTGGAGCTTGTTTCATGCAAGCCTGATGCTGTTTGCTTTGCTTGCATGTGCTAGCAAGACACGCAGGCTGCTGTTACAACACCAAAAAGCGTTGAAATGTCTCTCTCATGTTAATAAGTGGCACTGTACAACAGCCTTTCAGCTTGCTGTGATGCGTCGCTTTGTATGCAGGGAATCTGGTAGGTTTGTTCCTGTCACCGCTGCTGCTGGCAACCCTAGGCTGGCGGGGGCTCTTCTTCGTCTTTGGCGCCCTAGGGTTGCCGCTGCTGGCGGCCTGGCTAGCAATTGTGCCAAAGCCACCTGAGTTGCCAGGAGTTGAAAAAGCAGAGGCTGAACTTGTGGACCCCATCAAGAAAGTGCCTGTCTCGCCAGTTCCAGGAGAGGTGATCTCCTGACTTGATGCATTGCTACCTTTTTGAATTCCGCAAAAGCTTGGCTAGCAATTTTGCCAAAAGTGCTGAGTTGCCAGGAGTCGCAAAGGCAGATGCTGAATCGGTGGACCCCATCAAGAAAGTGCCTGTCTCACCATTTCCAGGGGAGGTAGTCCCCTGAAACAAAAACAAAACAAGAAAAACAGAAGACGTCATACCGTAAGCCATGACAGCAGGACTCTAAGTGTAGAAAACAGCCTGGGGTGCTCTTGCTGATCTAGCCTGATTTGAGTCAGGTCTGTGCATATTGTGATGCTCAGCACAACCCAATCTGGCAAGACCAGAGCAGTGCCACATACATCAATAGCATGGACTGGCTGTGTCTGACATGGAGATCATGGAGAAGGTAGCTGCCCCGCAGCCGCCAGCAGGGCGAACGGCCCAGGACACTTCCCTAGCAGGGCAGGCTGGCATCGCCAAGCTGCTGTCAAGCAAAGCCTTTTGTGTTCTGATTTGGGTGTCAAGACTTCGCGGTTTCTCACAGAGTGTGTCTGGGCTGCAGATCATGGAGAAGGTAGCTGTCCTGCAGCCGCCAGCAGGGCAAACGACCCAGGACACTTCCCTAAGCAGGGCAGGTTGGCATTGCCAAGCTGCTGTCAAGCAAAGCCTTTCGCGTTTTGTTATGTGTGTCAAGACTTCGCAGTTTCACACAGAGTATGTCTGGGCTGCAGACCATGGAGAAGGTAGCTGCCCCGCAGCCGCCAGCAGGGCAAACGGCCCAGGACACTTCCCTAGCAGGGCAGGTTGGCATTGCTAAGCTGCTGTCAAGTAAAGCCACTTGGGCCATCATTGTGGTCAACTTTGTGAACCACTGGGGCTATTTCATCTACCTGAACTGGATGCCCTCCTACTTTGTGAGGGCGCTTGGAGTGGACCTGAGGGCCTCTAGCTTCCTGTCATTCCTGCCCTGGACTGTCATGGCTGTTGGCAGTACCTCTGCAGGTCAGCAGTCAGCCGCATGATGCTGATTTGCAGTATGGTTCAAACTGGGTCACAGCATGATTGTCTTCTGAGTCAGTTTGGCAGTTGGACAGGACGCCATTGAGCCCCATCTAGGGCGGCATCTACTTGGTCTGTACTGCTTGCTTTGTCATTCTTGATCTGGACTTTTGGCTGTTGGCAGCACTGCTTCAGGCAATCAATGCTGTCTTCTGTCATCCTCTCCTGAGCCACTTGAGCTCACTTCACCGCAAAGGTGCAGCAAATCACACAGCTTGTAACGCATGTCAGTCTTTTGACAAAACTCCAGCTGATTCATCTGTCATGCAAGGAGCAGCACACCTCAATATGCCTGTCTTGAGTCCTGCCTCCAAGCCGAATCATTGCTGCACTTTAGGGCGTGAGCTAGCGATGCTGTCATGTTGCAGCAGAGGATCTGTTGTGTTTCAAATGTAGGACTCTGCTTGCAGGCCTTCTGGCAGATAAGCTGATCAAGTCAGGCTGGTCCATCACCAGGGTGCGTAAGAGCCTTCAGACTGTGGCCTTCCTGGGGCCTGCCCTAGCCCTCATCCTGTTGTCACGCAGCAAGGACCCCAGGCTGGCTGTGGGCTGCATGACCTGTGCACTAGGCATCACCTCCCTTGGTAAGACATCAGGTCTTTATCGTGTATGCTGTAGTCACATGTGTTGTCAACTTTGGCATTTCTGAACATCAGACAAGCCAATGCCAGTATGCTGAAACCGGTCGGCCCAGCAAGACTTGGGTCACACGATCAGCAACTGTGCTGGCTAGCACTGTGAAATCTATCATCCTCAGAATGATGTGTTATAGATGATGTCATGACTGGTATCAGCCTGAGTTTGACTTGATGGTGACTGGGACCAGTACAAGCAATGTATGATCATTTAGCATGTGCTGTGCAGGTCAAGCAGGGTTTGTGGCCAATATGTCAGACATTGCCCCCAGATATGCCGGTCGATTGTTTGGACTTGCCAACACATTTGGCTCTTTCGCTGGCATCCTGGGCGTTTCAGCTGTTGGCTTTGTAGTTGAAAAGACCGGCTCTTTCAACCCAGTGTTCAATTTGACAGCATTCATGTATATTGTTGCCACAGTTGTGTGGAACCTATTTTGTACCGGTGAAAGGGTATTCGAATGAACAAAGCACGGGTAGTGAAAAGCCAGAGAGGGTAGGAAAGCCATTCAAGGCAGCTGCCAAATGGACTGATAGATTGAATCTCAGCTGAAACTGAAGGCTTGTGAGGGTTTGTTCACAAACTGTGGATCTTCAAGCAGCACTTACAAGAACAGATGCAGCAGGCTTCAAATCACTAAGACATGTGCTTAAGCGCCAGTTGAAATTGGTTCTGTGTCCTGTGCGTTTTCAAAACCCAACAAGCCACAGGCAAAGTCACTAGCATTGACTTCGGTTGGCAGCACATCAAGCACTTCCTGTGTGCCTGTCAGTGTCTCCATGCAAGTCACCATCTCTTCATGCGTCAATGGCTCCCCAAATGTTGTTAGCGCTGTCATCAGCTCGTCTCTGCTCAGCCTGCATAGCAAGGGCAACATGCTGGAAGGACACAGGTAGCTGATCCAGCCAACAAGTCACATGCTACAATTTGTCAAGGTGTGCAGTAGTCATTCTGCCTATGCTATGCAGCGTCAGTCATGCAAGTTGACGTATTCACAAAACCCATCATCATGGCAAGACACATTGATTTGCTTGATGCATGTGACAGCCCAACACCAGCCTGGGAACACTGAGCAAGCAGTGCAAATCCTACTCTTTGCAAGATAAGCAATGGCACATTGACTGAGCATCGGAAGCCAAGCCAATGCATTCATGAACACATCAGTCATTGATCATTGTAGCATGTAAAATTACTCTCTCTCCCTAACCAACACAGCATGCATGTGATGTGACATATTCAGTACATCAATGTTGTGCCTTGACTTACTTGCCAGTGGCTGGATCAGCACCCAATGCAGCAAACGCCTGACTGACTTCATCAGAGGGCTCCTGTAGTGCTGGCCGGTAGTTGAGGTACAACGCCAAAAACTGCTGCAAGTCAACATGGGTCACGGTCTTCTGCCCCTTGCTGGCTGCCTGATACGCCAACTCCTCTTGCATCTGTGACACCTCCTCATCTGCAGCAGAAATTGCACTTGTGTGCAGGAGGAGAAAAGTCACAAGGCCAAAAATTGCTGCAAGTCAATATATATATATATATATATATATATATATATATGTATGCCAATATGTAAGTCAATATGTATATACATATATAGTCAATATGTAAGTCAATATATAGGAAAGGGTTCTCTACCCCTTGCTGGCTGCCTGGTGTGCCAACTTTTCCTGCCTCTGTGTATTGCACAGTTGAAGGCAGAAAAAGAAAGGGAGAAAATCTCTGCTGTTATATGACATCACGCGAATCTCTGTGAACAGAAGCAGGGGGAGTTAGCTGTCTCCAGAGCAGAAACTTCAGCAGACATGTGGGTGTCATGAGGGATGAGCGAATGTTCAGCGCTGTTCATCTCTACTCTGACAGCAAGACAAGTTTCAGAGCAGCAATCTTGTTATAGTGGCCGTGTGGGTGTTCAGCACAAAGTCGTTGAGTAGATGATCGCTGCTCACTACACGCCAGCAATCTCGTTAATAGCAGCAAAGATTCTTGGACCGCCAATCAGAGCGCTGCTGTAGTGTTGGCCCCTGATGCAACCTGGAACGTATCTGAGGTTCATCCAATGCTGCATGTGCTGCTGTGTCAAAGAAGGTTGTACCTGATGGGAAGAAGCCAAGGGCCTGGCACAAAGCCATGACAGTTTTCACTTGAAATGCATGCAAACTTCATCTGGTTCAGCACATGTTCAGGACTTCAAAAGGGCTGTACCTGATGGATAGAAGCCCAGGGCCTGGCACAAACCCATGACATTTTCCAATTGAAATGCATGCAAACTTCATCTGGTTCAGCACATATTCAGGCCTTCAAAAGGGCTGTACCTGATGGGTAGAAGCCCAGGGCCTGGCACAAGGCCATGAGGTGTTCCACTGACACTCGGCCCTCTGCCAGGTTTGAAGCATTGCCCTCCAGAGCTTTCTTGCCCTACAAAGCCCACAATGTCACAAAATGGCTTTGGCAAGATGGCAGTTCACTGCATCTAGCAGATTCATAGAATGTTACTGAAAAGCATGTAGAATCTGCTGATGATCAAAATATGGTCCACTCCCATTTGGCCATCTGCCAGGTCTGTGAAACCCTCCAGGGCTTTCTTACCCTACCAAGATCAGAAATGTCCCTCACATGAGACGGACTGCAACTCTTTTTCAGTGTGTCATGGACGCAATGCTGAACGCTCAGTGCAGAACGTACTGCCGAGCATCATGACTGTCACGTGGACTGAGCAACATGGCTGTCATCATGACTGAGACAATATTGCCAGTGTACATGCATGAATTGCTGCCGCTGTACAAAGAGTAAAGGGCCTAAAAAGGGTGTACGTGCCTGGCTGGCCAGCTGGGCATAGCAGTCAGTACAGGAGGAAGGTCATTGATGATTGCCCTAGAAAGGGCAGGAAGGGTGAACTTGCCTGGCTGGCCAGCTGAGCATAGCAGAAGTAGTCGGTGGCATCCTGTTGGAAGGTGCTGTCAGGGCCCTCAATGTCTACCAGCACTTGCAGGGCAGTGCGAGCCGGCGCCTCAGCCCCTAGGCTCCTTTCCAGCGCAACACTGTTCATCTGCACCACAGCCATGACAGAATCAGCCTTCATGGCGAGGCTTGGATGGCAAGGCGTCTGGTTTTGGTAATGCGTGTATGCCTTGGCTTTGTCGGATTAGCTGTCCACTGCCAGCATGACCTTCTTGCTGCTCAACTTTGGCAACACTGGCGCAAAGGCTGTTGGAGCTAGTAATATGTCAACTGGGAAAAGAACCATCAACATGTCTGATGGACCAAGCACAGACTGTGGCATGCGGAGACCAGTATGCAACCCTGGACATGCCTTGCTACTTCTGCTCAGAAGCGAAGAATCTGTCACGCACTCAAAAGTGGTTGATCAATCACTTGCGCACAGCTGAAGAAGACAGGCATAAGCTGACCTGCCAGACCATGACACTGCCATCATCAGCGCCAGCAGTGACCAGCTTGCAGCCGTCATGAGTGAGGTTCATGCCAGCCACCTTGCCTGGGTGAGCTACCAAACCCAGAGCCTTGCTGGGGTTCCCTGTCAAGGGCCAGGCCACCACCCCCACCACGTGCTCCGCTGTGCTGTACGCTATGTAAAATGTATCTGATGACATAGACCTGCAGGGTCAGAGTCCCTCAGCGAGCTGCAAGATTCATGCCAGACACCTTTGCCGGGGTGTGCAACCAAGCCCAGGGCCTTGCTGGGGTCCCCTGTCAGTGGCCATGGCACCAACCCCAACACACACTCTGCTTTGCTGTATGCTATGTAGAATGTGTCTGATGACATAGACCTGCACGCTCACAGTCCCTCAGCAATGGGTCAAATTCATGCCAGCCACCTTGCCTGGGTGAGCTACCAAACCCAGGGCCTTGCTGGGGTCCCCAGTCAGGGGCCATGCACCCGGCCCAACCACAAGCTCTGCTGTGTTGTATGCTATGTAAAATGGGTCTGATGACATGGATCTGCAGGATACATACTGCAATTCAGCTGAAAGCATGAAGGCAATATGCTTGTGAGTTCCTTTGTGCTGAACACAGTCACTGCCTCTCACTTTCCCTTTCTATCATGCAACCCACAGACAGAACACAAGTCAGCCGGCAGTCTGATCTAGCCACTTGACAGAAGTTACGGGCATACTGTGCGGGCGCACTATGCAGCAAGCTTGCTGCACCCAAGCCTCCAAACCAAAGGCTAAAAAGTTTCACGCTGATTTGATTGCAAACTTCCAGTGGTTTTTTAACTTTGCATGTTGAGCCAAGCAACAGAATCTTGCAGCACAATGGAACAGGAGACTCACCTGAAGACTCTACAGCTTTTGACAGGGCCTCCATGCAGGGGCCCAACAGCCGTGCAGACGCAGGTATGGGAGTCAGCATTGTAAACCCTAAACTTGTGGGCATCATCCGCCACCAGCAGCAGGGTATCAGCGCTGCCGTGGGCAAAGTATGGCAGGGGCGGGGCAAAGGCCAGGGCTGTTGGGGTCGCCCCTGCTGACAGTGCGGCTGGCCCACAGATATGGTGCATGGACTGCAGGCAAACCCCTCTTGAGGGTGACAGCCTTTGAAGGTCATACTCTGCCACACTACCATCTTTGCCTGCAGTATGCACATGAATGTAGGTATGCTGTGACTGCAGGCAGAATTTTTGTGGCAAAAGCAGCCTCAAGCATATTCTGCCACGTTGCCTTTCATGCATGCAGAAATTTACCATGCTGAATGCTTTTGGCTAACAGAAGCGCTTCAGTGACTGAGAGGCAAAGCTTTTGTGAGAGTGACAACCGCTGGACATTGTACTAGGCCACAATGCCATCCTTGCCTGCAGAAAGCACTAAAGCTATCTGTGATGTTGGTCATCACGCAGGGTCATCAATGTGGTGCATGTTTTGTAGGCAAAGCCATCTTGAGGGCGACAATCTCTGCAGATCATACTCTGCCACACTGCCATCCTTGCCTACAGCAAGCAGGAAACTTGTTTGTGATCTTGGCATCATGCAAGGTCATGAACCAATTTAAGGACGGTTGGCAAAGGCCTATCGAGGGTGACAGCCTCTGAAGCTCGTGCTCTGGTCGTGGCAGGTTGGCCGAATTCTGCACAACTAGGGACAACAGCTTTATGACCCAAGCGGGCGCTTCCCAGCCAGCCAAGGCAGTGCAGTCATTGTGGGGTCCAATGGACACTACCACGGCCCATTTGCTCTGTCCTCTGTACAACAGGAGGCTCACAACCATTCTCTTGACCACACCTTCATGCTGTGTATGGCTGAGTTGGCAGAATGGCTCACATGTCAGTAGCAAAACACATGTAAAGCGGACAGCATGGTGATTCCAGAGGCGGCAGCCCCACAAGTCACCTCAGCCAGGGCAGTGCAGTTGGGAAGAGGTTTTGCAGGCCCCACCACAGCCGTCTGTTACATGACAGCCTGACAGTCGATATCTTGACCACAGCTCATTGCGATGCCTCTTGACACTATGGCAGAATGCAGCATACCTAGAGAGAACAGCTTGGTAACGCCTGATGGGGCTTCCCCATAGGCAACCCCAGCCAGGGCAGTGCAGTTAGGGTGAGGTTTGATAGACCCCACCACATCCCACCTGCTCTGGCCCCCCTTAAAGGGCACGCTGGCCACCAGCCCTACACTGCCGCCCTCAAACCCTATTGCCAGCTGGCGCCCATTGGATGAGAAGTCCATGTGGGTGACTGCCTGTGACGCATAATGCATAAGTCAGCAACGTACAGGTCAGTTGTGCCAGGCATGCACATGAAACTTTTGACAAGGTCATTGAATGTAATTGCTTCACAACATGCTGAGCATGGCTTCAGCTAGCGTATGCTCCTTGTCTAACATGATGACACTTTGAGGTTGCTATTGTTCTCAAATCAGCATGATATGCCTCATTCTAAGGGTTAGGGAATTGACCGTTATGCGTTTCCAATGTGTCTGCACACCTCAGTGTCGTACAGGTAAGCCGACCGAGGCTTCTACAAAGCAAAGTCTCACTCATGCCCATCCTTAGTGACCGTTTCAAGTACGTTGTCACAAGGGTCATCATCAACATTACCTGCCTGACAGGGCGGAAGTCAGCAATGAGGTCCAAGTCCCCGTCACGGCACAGCCTGACAACACCAGAGGCGCTGCCCACAGCCAGGATGGTGCCGTCATGTGTGAACACCATGCAGGTGACAGCAGCAGGGGTGGGCAGCTGGTGGGTCTTCAACAGCTTGTGAGTGAGCAGGTCCCAGGTCTGGATGACCCCCTTGTCACCCGCCACCATGAACAGGGGCTTGGTGGGGTGGGTCACCATGGATGTTGCATTGTGCACTATGCCCTGCATGGATCACACCATGGAAATGTTGTTGCAAACTTGAAACTGGTGTTGTGTAATTGCACTATAAGACCATGCAGGTGACAGCAGCAGTTGTGAACAGCTGGTGGCTCCTCAGCAGCTTGTGTGTGAGCAGGTCCCAGGTCTGAAAATGACCCCCCTGTCGCCCAACACCATGGACAGGGGCTTGGTAGGGTTGGTCACCATGGATGTCGCATTGTGCACTATGCCCTGCATGTTTCATCACAAAATGGAATGAAGTTGAGTACTAGTTGCTGTCCACGGCCAGGATGGTCCCATCATGGGTGAATACCATGCAGGTCACAGCAGCAGGAATGGGCAGCTGGTGGCTCTTAAACAGCTTGTGAGTGAGCACGTCCCAGGTCTGATTGACCCGCTTGTCGCCCGCTACCATGAAGAGGGGCTTGGTGGGGTGGGTCACCATGGACGCTGCATTGTGCACTATGCCCTGCATGTATCATGTTATGGCGTTGACCAGTAATATCCTGCTTTCGTGCGGCAAATACAGCGCTTCCTGCTGGATGTGTCCTGGCGCTGCTCAGCTGATGCAGGCCTGCATCATATGCTGATGCAGCGACATGTGAACCTGAGCAAGCGTGACGCAGCTGTTGTGTAAAAACACCGCAGCATCTCTGGCGCTGTGCCTCGGCACTGATACAGCTTGTTGTCATCTCAAGATCCAAGGTATGTCAAGTCCATATCTGTACAGGGAGCTGTGGCCAGGGTCTAGGGAGTCATCCTCAAAGGAGGCAGACTACACAGCCACGGCGTCGACAGTGGTGCTGCCTTACTAGCACATGTTGTCTATCAATGTTATACCTGTACAAGGAGCTTGTGTCCAGGGTCCAAGGAAGCATCCTCAAAGGAGACAGACTGCACAGCCACGATGTTGCCAGTGGTGCTGCCCACCACAAAGTCTGGGGCAGTAAAGTACTCTGCATCCAGGATGTCCTTGCCCTCGGGATGCTTGGGAGCCACCGTGGAAAATGACACTGACCTGATGGGTCCTGCCTCCAAGTCCTGCAACAACAATCCACAGACGTGAAGCTTGGCATTTGCAGGCTTGTGCTTGTATCAGTGCTGCTTGGGAGCCACTGTAGAAAAGGACACCGATCTGATGGGTCCTGCCTCCAAGTCCTGCAAGAACGATCTGAGTCTGGTACGTCTTTGTTGTTTGAGGTTGTTTCTGATAGAGATTGTTGTTGTGGGATCTTGCTCCTTTTTGTGTTGTGCTTGCGCTCAGGATGCTTGGGAGCAAATGTGGAAAAGGACACTGACCTGATGGGTCCTGCCTCCAAGTCCTGCAAGAACAAGATTGTGTATGGTTGAATTTTGGTCTGATTTGTTTTGGCGTATTGAGTTCGCTTATGCAAAAATCTACTTTTTGTTGGCTTAAGCTTGCCCTCAGGCTTCTGGGGAGCCACTTGGAAAAGGACACTGATCTGATGCGACACAAGCCAAGTCCTGCAGGAAGCACAATAATAGTGCTGCTGATTACTTGAAATGATGGCTGCTTTTCTCCCCAGAAACATTGTCCTTACATCAAATCGAGCTTACTCAGAAGTAGCATGGCAGTCAGAATGCAGTTGTCCACTCCCGATTGCATCTCTGTTACGACAGGAATGTCCTCATAGCATGTCAAGTGTCCTGATGTTGAAGAGGCAGCACACTCTGTTGCTGGGATTGTGGCCAGCTCAAGCACGCACCAGTATATGCGCATGAGTCTATACCTCAAACCAGGCAGCAAGGCGGAGCTTGCAGTCAAAGAAGCAGATGTAGTCATCAGTGCAGCACATCCCTCATTTGCTGGCGCTGGTGCTGGCTCAAGCATGCTTTGGCATATGAGCTGAGATTTTGTGTTTTCGGCTAGACAATGCACACATCACACAATGCCGTGGTCAAGATGAGCTGGGGTGAGTACCTCAAACCAGGCAGCAAGGCGGAGCTTGCAGTCAAAAAAACGAATGTAGCCGTCAGCAGCGCCTGACACCAGGTACTTGTCCACTGCACATAGGCTGTACACGGGGCTGCTGTGTATGCCCAGGATCTTGGCAGCTTTGCGGTACTTCTTGCCGTTGGCATCAAGCTGCATTGGCGTCCACAGAATGATCTCCCCACTGCTGGCGCCAGACGCAGCCTGTACAAGTGTCATGTTAATGTTGACTGAGCGACGGAGTGATTTCGACTTGACTGACTGACTGATTGGCTGACTGACTGCCTGACTGGCTGGCTGGCTGGCTGACTAACTGGTTGTTTGGCTGATGACTGACTGATTGTTTGTGGTGTGAATATAATGTGATAGTTGCTGTCTTTGATACAGGACTTGACTGAAAAGTGTGCTTGAGGAGCATTTTGCTGCTACGGCATGGCATGACAGAAGTCTTTATGCTCGCATGATGATTGACAGCAGAAGTTGAGCAGACACTGACAAATGCGCTTCCAAGTGTCAAGTATGACGGAATGTAGTCTGTGGCAGTGATATGTGTATATGTCAGTGCGAGTGTTCAGACGCTTGTTGACATGTTGCGCGCAACAAGCACATCACTGCTTGCCCAGCAGCTGCATGCTGATGAGTGCAGTTTCTTGGGACAAATTGAAGCACTGCAGAGAAAGCACGGCACCTGCTGGCCATCTGGCAAGAAGCTAGACATGGTAAAATCTCCAACCGCCCTTTTGAACTCCATTGCCCTAGTTGGAGATGTCACAAGGCCCACTGACTTGGACGTCAAGCCCCAGAAACAGATGTGGGCCTTGCCATTTGTGATCAGCTCTGAGCCATCAGGGCTAAGGCAGAAGCAGTTTTTCTGCTCTCCAGCTGGAATGGCCGTTGTGAAGACAGGGGTTTGTGCAGGACTGCTGAGATCCCAAATAGAAATGATCTGCTGCACAGTGCCGCCTGGCTTCAATGCACTCATGGCTACAAGGCTGTGACCGTCTGGCGTCAGCTGCAATGCTTGCACACCAAAAGGGTGAGGCTTGGACACGCTCCAGATTGGGTTGCCATTCTGGACATCCCACACCACCATCAAGGAGTCTGGCCCAATGTCAGCTGAGGCCAACACTGATCTGTCCTTTGAGGCAGTCAGGCAAGATACAGGCTGGCAATGGCCTTGCAGTACAGTCTGCTGAGCATTGTCATGGCTGCAAATGATAACCATATGCGAAGCAGAATATGCAAGCTTGTGCTCCCTCTCAGTCTGCAGCATCACAGAGAGCAGTTTGAATGATCCGTCATACACGGTAAGGAAGACACAACAATGCACCAGAAGCATTACCGACAGCTCGACGACGCCAGCTGACGGCCTGTCAGTCAACCCAAATACTGATTGCAGCTCCTGCAGCAGTGCATCAGCTCTCAAAGATACAGCAATCAATTCATATGCTACACGTCTGAAACACATTTGTAAATTAGATGTAGAAGGTCTCACAATGGCTTGCATCGCGGCTGAGGGCACGTTTCCTGATTACTTCAAACTGTCTTGGTTGCGAATGCGCAAGCAGTCTCAGAGCTGCGTTCCGGCCGACGCGGCGCTGACCAAATTTTATGTCTTTGACTTACAATGCTTGCGGCATTGCATGTGTGAAGCGACTTCCTCAAAAAAACTCAGAACAGAGGCTGCCCTGCTTGACATGTTGAAATCTGTGTTGAAATCTGAAGCTCAGTCAAGAAGATGCACTACAGGCGGGAGGGCCAGTTCTGGCAAGTACATCAGCTGACTGCTGAATTTTGCATCACATTGCATCCGATCAGACTAGTTGGCTGGCTAAAGGATGTAAAACCTCTCTCTCTCTCTCTTAAGCAAAGGCAAGATGAAAATTGCTACACTTGTATGCCCATGTGATTGGAGACAATCAAACAACTGTGAAGTGAAACAAACACGAAACACGAGGATGTCTTTGAAGTTGCGTTTTTGGGGGGCTTTTGTCACAGCCTTAAACCCTATTAGACAGGCTACAAGCTAGCTGGCTGCTCCCCTTCCATACTGAGAAGGATGCCTTGATGCACCCGAATCTCAGTTCTCTCAGTTCGTATGAGTCAATCAATGCATAGTCAGCCATACAGAAACAAGATCAGAGACGGATGCCTTTGAGCAGCTGCCAGCATTGGACAGCGTGACTAACGCATCCTGTGACTAAGGTGCACCGTGACTAACCCAACCCTCATCTGATGCTTTACATGAGCATGCTGCAGCTTGATAGCGCGTGAAGCGATGCAGCCTGCGATACATAAAACCCGGACGTTTGACGCGCTGCTCCGGTCGGCATCGACTCGACTAAGCCAAGACTCAAGTTTCGTGCCAGCACTGCAGCATCCCGCGTGCATTGTGACAAGCGAGGTGTTCACGACTCGGTGCTTTCGCTGCAGCTGTGCGCGCGTGTGGCGAGCGAGTATTCACAATGGCAGCTGTCATTGGGCCGGAATATTGCTGTCCTGCGCCGACGACCTTCTACGTTCAAGACAACTTGAAGAGCTGGAGTGGTGAGGATGTGAAGATACTGGACGGCACTGGCGGTATTGCATTCACCGTGGACGCTAAAACTTGGTCTGCAAAACAGCTCAGAGTAATGAAGGATGCCCAAGGCAAGCCTGTCTGCTCAATGAAGCAAAAGGTACCCTTGTTGTTAGCAGGCTCTTGACAGACACACCCATTGAAACAAGCTGCAGCTTTTGCTGCGAGTGCAAGCATGTCAATCATAAACAGAAGTTTTCGAGCAAACTGCGCTTTGCATGCCCCATATTCGACGTGAGGTTGCTGTCGTGCACATTCAAGTGCTGCCATGCTTGTTGGCATCGTGTAGCAACACCTAGCATGAGCTAGCGCTGCTTGATCATCAGCATTATTCTGACAATGCCTCAAACACAACCCATCACAAAGGCTGTTGACATAGTATCATGTGCTGTTGCAGCAATGGAGTTGGAAGCAGAAATGGACCATTTGCAAGGGCGCAAACGCTGATGACTCAATGCAGATAGCAAAAGTTAGTCGAGACGCCAAGTTCATGAAATATGGCACCCTGCACATTCAGCTGGCAAATGACGATCAGAGCGCTTACACATTGCAAGTAAGCTGTTACGGCACGTGCAGACCTTGATGCATGTCTGTATGCCGCGCCATTATTTTCGCCATGATGCTGCACCATTGCGACATTGTGACCAATTGTCCATTGTGACTGTGATGATGCTCCTGAATGAATCTGCCTTCGCCATTGCTGCCCCTATGCTCAAAAGATTTTCATTGCTGCTTTGTGTGTTGACGCTTGTGAAAGTTAAATGGAATGCTGCACTTGGTCAGTTCCACCATCTTTTCACAAGCCTACATCAATGGTATCAAGCTCACAGAAGACATTTGTCACTGTGATGCTGAAGTAATTTCTCGCTTCTTCAGGCTAGTGGGGGCTGGACATGCACCCGGGATGTCGACTTACTGTTCCATGGTCAAGTCATTGGTCATGTGAGTTCCCATAACTCTGTGTCAGACGTCATCACCATCACCACCATTATCATTTACATCCTCGTCCTGAGGTTCCATGACCACTGCATGTTGCATCCAGAAGCAGTGAAGTCTGCATCAGTGCTTTCACCAGACTGTGCTTCATGGAGCTTGCTGAAATATCAAATGCGTCTCCTCTGCATGAGCATCTTCATGCAAGGGGATCTGCGTGAGCATTTTCATGCAAGGGGATCTCTGTCAGGACTCCAGATGCAATCAGACACTGTGCTGCAGGCCTCAACTGAGCACAGCACATCCACAGTTTTGCTTTCCTGCCATTTCTGACACACAGATGTTGCATGTATGCCATGTAGATGCCTTGCTGCAATTTCTTGCTGTGTCTTGACAGCAGCTGGGCAGCGGCATTCAGACATATGCAGATACAAGCCAATGTACATTGCCCTGCAAAGTGCTCAATTTTTGCACAACAGCTTTCTTCTGATGACAGCAAGTCAGCTCTGCACATGTGACCAGTGCCTTGTCTGTGCTGCAGGCAAAGCTCACAAAAACAGCAAGCGCCATTTTCCTCAATAAAATGTGCTACGAAGTCACAATCAACCCAGGCTATGACCATGCGTTCCTCTTGTGCATCATAGTCATCATGAATGCGTACTACCATCAGTACGTCACTGCTGCTGTCATCGCCTGAGACACGGGAAACAGGCCTCAAGGTGGAAGCATGCACAATGCAATTTTGGTAAATGCAGCAAGCATTGCAGCAAAGCAGTACAGCTCCAGCCGTCTTACACTTGTACCGATGACTATGACTCTGGTAGCGTGTGACAGTGCAATGTTTGGCATGAATAAGGTACAGTTGGACAGCAGCATTGCTAGCATGCTCTTGTGACAGACAAGGAAACTGCTTGCCACTTCTGGTTTGATACAGAGCTGCTGGTTCATGGCACTGGCCATGGGGGTTTGTTGTAGAGTGTAAAACATGCAGACTACAGCAATTTCTGTTGGGTCCGGGAGTCATTGTGTTTTGCAGTTGACAATACTTGGTAGTGCTAGTCTGTAGAGTGTATTGTTTCATTGTTGCAGTGCAAACTCTTTCATTTTGGCTTAGATGCAGCATGCAGATCACATGCTACAGATGACAAGTGATCGTGAGTTTAAAGTCAGAGTGTCGATTGAAACAGATGCATTGCCTGCCTTGAACAAGATCAACGCAAGGTGTACGTGACCTTCTCATTGATACTTGCAAACTTTTGATCATGTGGTCAAGCACTGAATGTAAATACACTGTCAGCCAGCAAGCTGACTCCACTCGGTGAAGTTCACTACTGTCTGTGTAATGAAGGCTGCAGCATCGATGCCAAGTAGCGCTATGCGTCAGCCTAGTTGTTGACACAGGACCATGCCTTGAGATGCAATGCCCCATACTCATGGCAGCAAACCGAAGCTGACTGCTTTTCGTGTAATGAAGTGCACATGCGTGCCTGTTACAACTGTTGTGAATTGCATCTTGTAGTTGGCTGGCACGGACCAGCCAGCAGCAAACCTGCAAATAAATTGCTACGTATGCTTACGCATGGGTGCACTAGCACCCCTTGGTCTCGACCATCCAGCACAAAGTATGAAAGCAGAATGCAGAAGTCAACGAGTTGACATGCAGAAGAAGATGTTCGACAGCCGATCGAATTACTAAGTATCCCTCAGATTTTGCTTGGATAGAGACTTATGTCGTAATGCATGCAACCCTAGACGGTAGCTGCTTGCAATACAGCTGCTCTTATTCACCTTTCCCGTATGCAACACGCCAAGCGCAAACTGGCACCACTGAAGGCCTACAGGGTGACTTATCACCCAGGCTGTGCTACAAAGCTCTCAGAAGGCACTCCTCCCACGCCATTACTGCTGATAGGTGAGCGCTTGTTATGCCTGTCTTGCTTGTTACCTTGTTGCCTTGAGCTGACCCTCGTCGCGCAAGAGGACCGCTTCTCGGCGCACAATTTTGTGCAGTACGGCAATCTGCATCTGCATAGCTCAATAAGCATGGCTGCGAGTCCAGAGCTGCTGGTTATCGGCGTATTCTCGGAATATACTGCATCTCACGTGCAGTAGTGATCTTGCAAGTCAGCTACGGATCGCACCACGGCTCGGCACTCGGCGTACTGTCCTCATCTTGATCTAGCCGGGTCATATGCGCTCAAGCAACTGGTTCTGGTGCTCACGTGGCAGCTGACTGTGTTGCAGGTTTTGGGTGTCGTCTGTGACCTAATACATACGCTAGTGTTGCTACCATCATGCATACCAGTCAGACACAGCTGCTCAGCAGTGATTCCTCAGAGGGCTTCCTGATGTCGGGTAACAGCCAGAAGCGCACGAGGCAACGCGCATCACAAAGCTACACTGCACCAAGGCATGCAGGTGTTAGAAAAGCAGCACAGCGCAGGTGAATAAGCTGGCTGTTTGCATGCCAAGCAGAGAGCACATGCAATTGCTGGTTGGTGGCATTGGCTCATTGCCTATGTATGATTGCTCGATAATACTGAGCGCATGAGATTGCTCGTCAGTGGTCTAATGATTTGCCTGTGTAGTCCTTCACCAAGTCGTTGTGTACTGACCAACCCACTGTGATCACTGCAGAGAAATTGACCGTGCAGCGAGAATTGCTGAGGATCAGAAGGAGGAAGCACTTTTGATCAGAGCGCAAGATGCGGTAAGTGCGCTGCTAATGCCGCTGCATGACTTTTCAGCCAGGGGAGCTTGCATTTACAATCTTCTGTCTGTTCTTTTCTGCTCTTTTACATGCGTAATCTGAAGGGGATTATGTCCTTCAGCACTAAGTGCAAGAATGCTGCAGATTCTGTTCTGACCTATTCTGCTTCTGGTGGGCTTGCAGACTGACACTTTCTGGTATATTCTGATTCTGAGCCCACGTCCAATTTTTGATGCGCTGAAAGACTGACAGCAAATAGCAGGTTGCACCATTCTGCAGTTGTAGATTCAGAATGGTGCAGTGGCAATGCTCCTGTTGTCAATTTGCTTTATCAGGGCGCGGTCAGATACAACAGGCTCTTCAGCTCAAGTTCCATTGAGTCTCAGCATTGTTTGTTTGCATGGTGAACTGCTTGGCATCTTGCATTTGCCAGGAGGTTGAGTATGCACTGCAATGGTCTGTGTTGCTGTGTGCCTCAGACAGCTGCTGATACATATCTCTAGGCAGATTTTTGCTTGTTGCAGTCTTGGTCACACCAGTCAGGACTGTCTGCAGATTGATCTTCATACTTGATCTTTATACACTGCAGTCTTTGCTTGTATCACCTAGGCCAAGCTGCTGGCAGTGAAATATGTGTAGCTGATGGTATTTGTTTGATTCTGCAAGGCAGCTGATGCTTTGAAAAGGGGCAGTAGTCTGCACCCCAACAAATTGCTGTGAACTATAAGCAGCATGATTGAATTCTTGCCTGCATGCCAAACTGCATGGTAGAAAAGCGCTGTGTTGCTGAGCGATTTATCTGATGAACTTGATCATGCATTTCAGGTGGAAGCAGCAGAAAAGCTGAACAGCTGCCTGCATGCCAAGCTGCATGGTGCTACTAAGCAGATGATGGCCATCATGTCAGAAATTGCGGCCTGGGAATCCAAGTTCAATGCCATCAAAGAAAACGAGCGCTTGACCCAAGATGCTGCTGTGAGTGATCACCCTATCCTCCAAATGTTCGTATTGATGCTGTCGCTAGTCGCTGCGCTTAAGGGTTTCTTTCCAGAGTACCCCTTCCTATCAGCACCTTTCTGGAAACGCAATGTGTTTTGCTCAGCAATTTTGTGGACATGCAATGTGTTTCGCGTGTTTTCCTTTCAGTCAAAGTGTTTGCAGATGTTGTCTGTGCATTTATGTGTTAGCATTTGTGGTAACAGTGCACAGCCTCTTGCCCAAACCCTTGCCTTTGCTTTGCATGTCTCTGTGCATGCACCTGACCTGACCAATGTGCTGAAGGCATATGCAGAAATGTGTAGCAACACATCTTGCTTTCTTATTGACTAGACCCCTTGTCTGTGGCATCATGTTCTTCTCAGTTGTTCTTACAACCCTCACTTTCACATGGAATTCCCTCACTTTTGTATATGACTCCAGGTCAATGGTGGCATATGGGTTCCTGGCGTGAACAGACTCCCGGCATCAGCAGATGATGACATTCGTTCCCAGTCTTCTTCAGATGACTGCATCAGCCTCACTTGATTGGATCAAGCATCAGCCACTCAGATTGAGCCACCAGCAGCATCCAACGGTTTCCTTGCGTCATGACCGTAATGCAACAGTATACGGCCATGATCAATTGGAGTCCAGCAAGACAGGGTTGCTGCTATTGTGCAATCTGATTTGGACAACATCAGTGGCTGTCAGCAAAAGCCCAGCTGTCTGTACGTGTTGCTCTGCAGGATTCCATGATGGGTCTATCATGTCTGTGTTGTAGTGTCAGTGATCTGATCTTTGCTGTTCTTGTTGATAGTTGCGCCATTCAGTGCTTTGTGTGGGGCCTTTGATTTCGTTCATGTCGTTGTACAGCAGTCCATAAAAGCAGGTACTTTATGGCAACCTTGTTGAGCAGACCATAATGGCTGCCTACTGTTGTGACTTTGTACGGTGTACCCACCCAACCACACTGTACTGCTAAGTAGATGGCTCTACAATGTCATGTTACTGTAAAGATCAACAGGCTTTCTCTGGTTTCAGATTGAACACAACATTGACATTGCATGCATTGTGCTGGCCTTCATGGAACCATCCTTGGCTCTGAGCGTGTGCGCCTGCCCAAATCTGGCCTCACATGGGGATAGCAACTGCACTGCAAGCATGTTCATCATCATGATTGTCATGTTTGTGTCATTCCTGCCATATCAGCATGATGTACATCACATAGCGCTGCAGCCTTTTTGACATGAGCTTTATTCTGCGCATGGATTCTCGGCTGTAAACTGCTGCTGCTTGGATGAACTAGATTTAATTATAGATTTATAGATGTTGCACTTTTCGTGACTGCAGTGCAGAGCTCCTCAGTTTCTCCAAGCATGTATGCAATGCATGCAAAGGTGTTTTGCTGGCAAGTGCAAACCTCAGACAACAAGCATGCTTGCACACCTCAAGTTGCGCCAAACTTTCAAACACAATTTGCACAGCTTATGCTTCTGCACAAATTGAAGGGCATGTCCTGCACTGCTTATGTTGTGTGTTTGCATTCACCAAATTCGCCAGTCATGTCTGCTGTGGGTTAAACGTGGCTTTGCTTATCCTTCAGAAGACCCCTTGCAGCAAAAATAACATTGACACTACACGTCTGCATATCTATCAGAAACTGACAGATGAAATCTCCTCGGCAGCCTTTCTGAGTAGTTGCACACGTGTCTGGCATTGCTCACGCCTCTTCATTGTGCTGTCATCCTCTGACAACATGCGCTTCAGTGGCAGGTCCTCCTTGTCTGCTACCTCTGCATGCAGCTTGTCCAACAGCTGTTTCTTGGCTTGCATCACCTGCAACAAGACACATAAGTCACTTTTGCAGAGAAAACAGTCAAGCAGACAAACTATGCATCACCAGTAACACTCTGAATACAGCAGGCAAAGTGTGCAATACTGATAACACTGCAGACATAGCAGACAGACATTGCATCACCAGTAGCATCACAAGCTAGAGTGTAGCGCAAACAGACTATGCACAATGCCATGCAGCAGTAAGGGTCAAGCAGCAGAGCAAATTTATGCAGAGCAGTGTGGGTGCCTTGCCAAATGCAAAGAGCCACTGCCTCACATGTGGCAGAGCAAGTGCATTTGCTACCAATGCATGACTGTCATCAGTCATGATAATTGTATCTACCAAGTCCTGGAAGTGCATTTTCTGTTCATACGGCTGGCTAAATTTGGTTGTCTGCATGACGCAACAGCTGACTAACAGGGAAGGATGCAGCCCCTCAGAAACCAAACGGTCAAATGAACAGTGACAGTCGATATCAGGCTAACAATGACTATAGCGATGATAGAAACATGACTACAACAACAGGGCAAATGTTCTTACCAGGCAGTGCACAATAGCCTTGGGGATGGTCTGCTTGAGCTGTGTGCGCACGTGGGTAATGTAAGCTGACACATGGGCAGAGATCATCTGCAGGTGCTGCTGCCCTGGGTCCCCTCTCTCCGGGATCTCACCAATTCTCCGACCTACAAACAGGCAGCAGACTGGCATTGGCACAGGCATAAATATATAAAGGACTGCAAAAGAACTTAACGCCAGCAGGGATACAGTATTTACTGTGCAGTGGCAGCATGACAACCTTACAACGCTGGATTATGTACTGTGAGATGAATCACAAGCGAATCACGCGCCAGCCAGTGAGTTGAGTCGAGTCCAGTCATCTGACGCTGACAGTAGCTGAGATCGCGCTGTGCTGTCGGCTGTGCTGCTGCTGTTGTTGGTCACCAGCCATCATGTACCGGCAGTGACACCCTTACAATGTAACAAATGTGCCGCTGGGGAACAAGCAGATGTTGACACACGTGCCTTTGAGCAGGTGCTTTGTGTGTCCGCTACCCTACTTCAGCACGCTGTGCTGATGACATGTGGTACATGACAACGGCAGCAAGTCAGGACGGATGCATATATGCTGCTGAGCAACGTCACATGTTATCAAGCAGAAACATCCCTTATGGCTCAAACTGCACTGGAACAGGGCCAGCACTGTAACACTTGGCTGCTACAGAATGATCAAAGTGGGAAACGGATCAAGCATAAGTCTTTTGGCAGCCAGGCAGTCAACATTACCTGACAGGGTGCGCAGCATGCCGGGCTGGTCAACACCGTCTGTGGCACCGTTCTGGGAGATGATGTCCCTGAAGACGTCAGCGGTGAGGTAGGAGCGCTCCATGTCCACCATGGTCAGCACCATCTTGCGCGCGTCCTCCTTCATGCTGTCTGCAGCACACCACAACAGCTTTGATGATGTTGGAAGTGATGTTATGCGTTCCTTGGTGGTAGACCTCAACAGGTGAAGGTGCTTGCGTGTCCTGCTTCATGGGGTCTCAACCAAAAAACATTTGCATGACTGAATGTGTTTATGCACCCTCCTTCATGCTGTCTGCATCACAGGACAACAGATTCAGTAATGTGTCAGCGGGTTAGGTAGCTTATAAATTAATTCATTCTGTCTGCAGCAGACAGTGACTGGTCTGACAGTTTATGCATACAAGCTTCTGATGCATCTTCCGTGATGCTGTCTGGAACATCTGCCATTAGCTCCATGACCTGGAGGTATGATGCCCCCAGCTGCGTGTTATGTGCGCCAAAATCATTGGCTTCATGAGCTGTCCATGAAGCCAACGAGACATCCCCATGCATGCTGGCTGCATCTAAACTCCACAGCTTCCACATAGAGTTGACTCAACTCTATGTGGCACTGAATGTGATGTTGCACATCCTACACAACATCAGTGCAGACAGAAGAGCAGGACGCATCACTATCCTCAGTTCGTGCATGTCTCATAGGCATGCTGCAGCAAGCATGAGTCAAGGACTGAACAGCAGCGATTCATGAACTAAAGCTGCTGATGCCTCTTCATGCATGCTTGCTGCAGCATGCCTATGAGACATGCACGAACTGAGGATAGTGATGCGTCCTGCTCTTCTGTCTGCACTGATGTTGCGTAGGATGTGCAACATCACATTCAGTGCCACATAGAGTTGAGTCAACCAGCATTGACGGAAAGTAACAATGCAGTTGCCAGGCCAATTGCAGCGAGCTGCAAGGTCAGCAATAAGCTGCCTCCAGAAAGCCCTGTTCAGTCCCGTCTCATATCTCCATGGGTGCCTCAAGTCTCAGGCTCACAGCCCCCAGACTGCCAGCTCTCAGGCACCCAGCCTTTCATTTCTAAGCCATCCAGTTCACAGCGCTCAGGCAAATTTGACAAACAGAAAACCTGTAGGCTGGGAGGCTGAGGGCTAGGAGGCTGAGGGTGGGGGACCGGAGGTCAGGGGCCTGATGGGTGGGAACCTAAGATCTGAGGGCATGAGAGCTGAGACCCTGAGGGCTGGGGGCATGAGGGGTGGGGCAAGGGTCTGAGGGCTGAGGCCTGATTGCTGGAGGCCTGTGGGGTAAGGCCCTGAGGGCTAAGGGCCTGAAGGCTGGAGCCCTGAGGGGTGAGTGGCTGACGGCTAAGAGCTCGAATGCTGAGAGTCTGAGTAGTGGGGTTCTGAGGGCTGTGGGCCTGAGGGCAAAAGCTCCGAGGGCAGGGAGGCTGAGGGCTGAGAGTCTGATGGCTGGCAGCATGAGACCTGAGGGCCTGAGGGCTGGGGGCCTGAGAGTGGAAGCTCTGAGGGCAAGGAGGCTGAGATTTGCAGGTCTGAGGGCTGAGAGCCTGAGTGCTAGGATGATCCTCTCAGATATGAGAGCTGGCTTGCAACACCATCTACTACCAAAGTCAGAGGTTTGAGAGCCTGAGGGCTGAGATGCTGAGCACTGAAAGTTTGAGAGCTGGGATTCTGAGGGAAGAGAAGAAAACACGCAGCAACTACAGGAGATACAGACTGTCTCAAACAGTTGCACAGCCTATGCCAAGAACCTGTCAGACTATAAGCAATCTGGCATCTTACCAGGGAAGATGAAGCAGTGGTCACAATCTCCCTCTTGAATGAGGTGTACTGCTGCAGGGTTTTGCAGTCCTTGCTGTTGATGCATAAGCTGGAGTCCAGTTGAAGAGATTAAAGAGCAACAACCAAAGATGCAGAATGTACTCAGACATTTGCACAACATTGCTCACCCAGGGAAGATGAAGCAGTGGTCACAATCTCCCTCTTGAGTGAGGTGTACTGCTGCAGGTTTTTGCAGTCCTCGCTGTTGATGGTGCTAGCCACAATGGAGCGCAGCACGTGGTGCACCTCTCCAACAGCTGTGTCAGCAGGGCCCTTAAACAGCACCAGGCACTCTTGAAGCAGCCTACGGTACCCCATTTCAGGGGCAATCAAGTGAGGCTGGTACCCATCTGCCTCCTCAACAATGCGCTTTACGTTGGATGGATCCAAGATCTGCAAGACAGAAGCATTATGTATTCAATCAGGGCTTGGCCGCTGCTAGCTCTACATAAGAAGTGTCAAAGGCCTGCAGTGCGTGAGCAGCATTGTGTGAATCAGCCTTGGACAACAGCCCAGGAAAAAAGTATGCATATACAAGCTTGCAGTAGTCTCATCTGCAATGCCTGAATACAGCTGCAGTCAGCTTGTGCGTCAAGGACATACATGCACAGAGACATGCAAATCTGCTGCTGGTGTGCTGACCGCACCTTCTTGAACTGCAGCTGTTGGATGTTGCGGTCACTGCTGTTCTTGAGTATATGTACTGCTGCAGGACAGCTAGACAGGGGCATGGCTTGCTTGTGCAAGCTTGTGGAATCCCAGGTTGATTATTTTTACAGAGCCTACCGTCAAAAGCATTCACAGCAGAAACATGTCTCTGTTCCTTTTTCAAGCTTGCAGGACTAAGCACACCTTCTTGAACTGCAACTGCTGGATGTTCTGGCCAAGGCGCTCCTCAAAGACCCTGAGGATCTGCTCTCCGCCACCCTTGCCGCCGTCCACTGCCTTGTTGAAAGCCTCCTCAAACTGGCGGCACAAGCTGAGGATGAGGTGCACCATACCCCCCCTGCTGGTCACAGGTGGACCCCCCATGCTGGCCAGCTCCCGCTCCAGACCAGCAATGCCTGTGTTGATCTGGTTCTGGATTGCTGGCAGCTGTCTACGGATGGCGCCAATCAGGTGATTGCTGAGCTTGCCGGACAAGAAGTTCATGCCCACATTCTTAAGGTCTGCATAGCGGGGGTTAGCCTTGAAGAACTGCAGCTCCTTGTTGCGAGCTGACTCCATGTCCACCTGCAATGCAAGCTTGACATCGATCCCTTCTTTGAACGCAAGTGTCAGTCATGAAACAGTTCAAATAAAGCTTTTCGCAGCCAGAACAGCAGGGCAAGGCTTAGCATTTCAAGTCGTTCAAAATTGTAGTCACAGAAAGACTCTGCACATTGACGCTGCAAGACGCTGCCCAATGCTGGCCGTTGCACGTTGTGCTCAGACGCACAATCCCACAAACCCATGCCTTGGTCTCTCTTACAGTCAACTCAAACATGCAGAGTCATGCATGACATGCCGGTGCAATGCGGGATGCTTACCGCCTGTATGATGTCCTTCTGTCCTCTGTTGACAACACCAATCCAGCCGTGCTTGAGGCGCACAGCAGACCCATCAAGGATCTCCCTTGCATCAGTTCCAGGATCCATGATATCCAGCTTTGTCAGCACACCTGCAGAGCGTAGCATATGTACTCTCAGGTTGATCATCATCACCAGCGTGCTTGCTTGTGAATGTTCACAATCTGTTCAGGTGCGTACAACGCAGTGAGCTTGGACTTGAGTTGATGCCGGTCACAAAGCCAGCAGTGCATTTTGACATGAGCAAGTTCAGTGCTGTGTGTCATGTGATTGAGGGACCGCTGGTCACAACAGCGCACAGTGCACGCACATGATCAACGATGTATAGACCTGACAGCAAGCTGGATGATCTGTCAAGCTACCATAGATATTGATGCATGTGTCACAAGGCAGATTGCTCAGCAAAGGCTGAAACAATGCAAAGAGCAGCACAATTTGCAAAGGAGTTGTCTGCAGACAGTTGCGTACCTATTGTCCTGTCTCCAGCAGGATCCACCTGCCGTGCCAGATGCAAAGCATCTGATGTTGCCAAGTCAGCATTTGCTGGCGTCACAGCCAGAATGATGGCATTCTCACCCTGCACACAGCACATATACGTTGCATTGTGCGCCATCTTGGTTATGGCATCACCTATGCAGCATTATTGCTGGCAGGTTTGATGATGAGTGCAACATGCAAGCATCGCATGGGACATTACAGTCAGCTTGCTCTTCTGTGGGCATGCACAATGCAAAGGCTGTGGCTGCATGCTGACCCACCTTGATGTAGGTGCGGGCCATGTCTTCCAGGTCCTTGACAATGCTCTTTGGCTGACCGTCAATGGGCACCTTGGTCAGACCTACACGCAAGACTCGCTCAGCTGAAAGAGCTTTTACAACCCTTCACACCCAAACAGAACACTTGGTGCTGGCAAGTGCTTGGCGTGTCAGCAACAGGATCCATGCTTGTTGAATCCCTGGCATACACATGCTGCCAAAAAGCAGTCGGCTGCGCTGTGATGCAGTCAACACAAGTTATGGACAGGTCCTGAATGAGTGCGCCCCCTATCAATACTAATGTTGCGTAAGGTGTGGACACATACCTGGCATGTCCACCAAGGTCAAGTTTGGTACCAATGGCGAGTATACTGTGAGCTGGATGGGGTCGGCTGACACCACCTTGCCATTTGCCTGCAGATACCTCTTGGTCTCTGCCTCAATCTCAGCCATGATGGCATCTGAATGCAGAATGCCACTGCGTCAGAACTGGCATTTGCTTCCGGTTGCGTCAATTTGTTGGAGAATTTGACAGATAATTTGGCACAGAAAACTACACATGGTGCAGCATGCTCATGACTTTTGCAGGCCCTACAAGCAATGATCTGGACGTCTGTCACAACCTGGTTGGCAAATTTTATTTGCCTTGGACTGCAATTGTCCTGATTTTATTGACTTGAATTTTCCAGCAATTTGTGACAAAGCAACTCAAGGCAAGATTCTGGCAGGCAGGCAGCACTTACTGAAGTCATGAATCTTCTCTTGGCCTCTGTGCAAGAAGACACCATATTCACGCTCATCTGGATTGTCCAAATGTACCAGCTGCAGCACTAGGGGGCGCCTGGTGACAATACCAGTACCACGAGGCAAGAAATCTTTGCCCACCACTGCTTCCAGCACTGAACTCTTGCCAGAACTCTGCATGCATCATATACAACCCCTTGGAAACGTAGATTGCACTATCTCATACTGTGCTTTGCATTTCAGGAAGCTCCTGAGGTTGCAGTTCTGCAACATCCCCTTGCTTGCTAAGCTGCTCCGGTCTGATTCAACAGCAGAAAACAACAGTGAGCGTGCTGTTGAAGTTACCTGTCCTCCAATGACGACAATGCTAGGAAGCATCTCCCAAAGTCCTGGGAGGTCTGCATCCTTCTGACCAGCGGTGTCTCCAAGGAGTGTGCAGGCACTCTGAAGCCTGTTGACCAACTTCAACACCTCATCCATGACTGCTGCTCTGAGCTTGGCAGCCTGTTTGGCCTCTGTTCAGCTGCTGATGGGGCAAGCAGCACCCTGCACTTTTGTGCAGCGATTGAGGACGCCTGCCACTTGCGCACAGAGCAACAAGATGATCCCGCTCCTATGCTCCACCGGTCAAGCAAGTTGCAAAACAAGGCAATCTGCGAATCGTGACACAAATACGAGGCGCACCTTCGGTCAACCAAGCGTTGCAGCAGATAGTATGCAGGCAAACCCAGGAAGCTGCAAGCGACCTTCAAAGTCTAGCGGAACGCCGCTCCTAGGCCGTGCGATGCCTGCTCGCGATGTTTGCTCTCACAGATGCCGATGCAACTTGCCCAAGGTCGACGGTCTCGTGCTTTCCAGCTGGAAGCTTTGCACCATTTTGGTCGAATTCAGCTTCCCCAAATTTGTCTAATTTCGCTCTGACTTTCTCGCCTTTTGACCGCTTTCAAAATGCGCAAGCGGGCATGCACGACCTGAGTAACGAAGAGCTTCGATATGTCCGGCGGTCTGACATGCATCGGAAAAGCTCCAGCGTTTGTCGATTCCTGGGACATCAGGCCGCATAGGTCGGCGCGACTAACATCGACTTGACCTAAGATCCTTCAAATCTTGAGGGAGCTCAAAAAGCACAATGGCGATCGCAGCGCCCGAGCCGAGTGCCAGATGGCTCGACAGATTATCAGAGCTTCAGACGTCATCATCGCCAATCAGAATGCCCCGACTTCTGGACAAGTTGACTTTGCCTGCAAAATATTGCGCACAATGGTCGTCCGACACCTGCACTGCAGAGTCAGACGGTGCGGTGCATCTGTAACTTGTGCGCCGGCGCGTGGCTCAACAATGTAACGCTGACCAAGATGCCGCGCACGTGTGCAGGCTATGCCTGCCTGGACTTGGCCCTGCCACCTGAAGAAGAAAAGCTTGTTGGTGCTCAACAGTTGCAGCACATCATCAGCGCTTGTCTTGGGAAAGACAGGTATGCATGCATGCATGCAAGATATACACATAAAACAAGAGAGGAGTGATTGTTACAAGCCTTTGTTTGTCCAGGTCAGACACATACGTCCCTGTTGTAAGCATCGACTTTTCTGGGTGCAAGGTCAGTTAAAGCATGGTTCATCAGCCTCTCTTTCTGAAACTATGATTGGCACCTACCAGTACCAGATAGCATGCTGATCAGCAGAGCTGCACACCGTGCATGGCCATGATTGACCTTTTTGCATGCTGCCAGTCAGGTGGAGCATGCTGCCTTGTGGAAGCTGGCAGCGGAGAGCATGAGCTTAGGCAGTCACTGTATGCTGCGCCACCTGAAGTTGAGCAGGTGCAGCCTGACTGAAGGTTTGCACTTGGCATGCTGTGTGTGAGCATGACCTCATGCTTGCTGCTTGAGGCCCACCCCTGGCCTGCTGCAGAAGCATTTGGGGAGCTGGCATACCTGCAACCTGCCACAGAACAGCTTCAGAGCTTGGACATGAGCCACAATCCCTTGTTGAGGCTCAAAAGCAGCAGTAAGTTGCACCTACCAAACACTTCACGTCAAGTCTACAGAGACGTTTCTGCACTGTCTAGCCCAGCTGCTGATGTCTACAGCGGCAGATCAGACTGCAGCAATGACATCTGGTTTGCTTTACAGAGCAGCTGCTGGAAGTCCAGTTGCTGTTTGAGGATGCACCGCTGAGGCTGCTGTCTCTACACCATACTGGCTTGACAAACGAGGACACCTGTCTGCTGGCTGACCAGCTAGCAGCAAACCCAGAGCAGAATGCAACCCAAGCATATCTTGCTTGCCTCAAGATCGGCCCACCCATGCACTCAGCTTCGACACCCACCCAGCAACAACAGGGCAGCGAGGCAGTGCCCTTTGTACTTGAAACAGTGCAGAAGCTGAATCAGCTAATCAGCAGCCTGCAAGAGTTGCAAGTCCTGGAGATCTGGGGCCTCAATGCAGAGCAGCAGTCTAGCCTGTCAGATGCTTGGGCAGAAGTCAAGGGCAGGCCTGGACATGTAGCTGTATCAGCTGATGTCTTCAGAATCTGCAGTAACGCAAGGTCAGTCCATGCACATGTTTCATCACGATCATGGTCCTTTGGATGCTTGTTAGTCATGTTCCAAGATCTTACTCAATGCGCACAGGAGCAGTTGACTGCTTCCTGACAATTCTGTCCACCCTCAACATTACTGGTTTAACTCGCTTGGGTATGGCCTGTCCACCTGCGCGTGATTACACAACCAAATTGCAGGAGCTCTTTATATACTCGCTTTTGCTGTCCCTGCAGTCATGCTCATGCACAGCACCCAGTGGAGCAATGGCCAATGGAGTGCAAACTGCCCACCAAGGCACCCCCAGCACCCACACCTTCACCTGTGCGGGCCCCCAGACCAGACCCCCCTATCTTTGGGGTACGCTCCGTGCATGTGCAGCACTGTGACGATTACAAAAAGTCCACCAAGCTCAGGCAGTCCAAAACACTATGGCAAGCTGCTGCAGCCTTATTGCACTGCCCATTTTGCAATTGTCACCAATGCAAACAAGCCTTTGCCAACTCCCTGCTGACACACATTGCATTGGCATGTGCTGTTGCCTAGTCTTGCCAGCACATTGTCAGAAAGTATTCTGTGAGGAAGCAGTCCGCACTTACAACAAAATTGTGCATTTTCCATGCGATGGAAATAGTGCTGTTGTCATGCAAACACCATGACTCCTTGCAGGAGGGCAGTGAACAAGCCATAAATGGGCATCAGGCAGGTTCCTCTCCAACAGCTGCTGGACAGGCGGCTGCAGATGGTGATGGTACGTCCTGCTTATGCTTATCATCTGCTGCCTCAATAAATGCATTTGCAACAGCTGAACATACTGAGGCAGCAGCTGAAGTTGCATGTTGCAGTTTAGTACCAACGGCAAATGCAGCTCATCTGTGAGCAGTGTTGATAGCCCGTGCATGAAGACCTTCTCTTGTATCTGCCAATAGCGGTGATTTGATTGCACAGCATGAGCACACAGCATGGCCTGTGACAGGTTCTGCTGAGTGGTGGCCCTGCTGCAGCAGTACTATGCCAATCTGCTTTCTGACCTGTGTGCATGATTGGCTTGATATTGCAGATGACTTCCAGATGCTGCCTCCTCGCCAGGCAGGGTCCGCCGAGCATGCGCATCTTTCACGACCTCCAGCAATAGCTAGTGCCCATGCTAATCAGTCAAGACAAAGAGCACATGCACCAATGCCTGGTGGCTCAAGACCCCGCCAGCAGTCTGGCCATGCACAGCAGCACAGACGGTTTTGGAGACCTGCTGATGACACTGGGTAAGTGTTTATCTCGAACAAATCCAATATGCAGCTTGCTGTGTGCTCTGTTTGACACAGTGCTTCTTCCATGTTACAGCCTCTGCTTGTCAATGCAGTGTTACAAAGAAAATGCCTCACGCAACACTCTGTAGAAGCACACAGCGCTAGCATTCATACCAAAAGTGCGCTGTTGCAACATCTACTGCCAATTAGGCATCTGACAAAATCCCGTTGTTGGGTCTGCTGTGGCCAAGCAGCTTGTCTTACAGAGCCAAGGCCACAAAGCTAGAGCTAGAGCATTTGAGCAGGATTGCACTTAAAGATTGCAACCTGACCAAACAGATTTCTTTGCTCAGCTGCCAAGCATGTGCTTCAGGGAGCCTGCTGTGAGCCGCCTGTATGCCAGCCTGGGTCTGGGATACGATGCTCCAAATGCCGTGGAAGATGATGAATTCGCCATGGATGCAAGGCGCAAAAGGCCAGCTGGTCATGCACGGCTGATCCCCCACACATCTGCTGAGAGAGATGCACACAACAGCAGGCCTCCTTCTGGTGAGGGAAACCCAAAAGACTGCATATGTCTCTATGCAATGCAAATACATTCTGTATGATAAGTCATATGCCCCCACAGGGCCGCTCTGTGACTGCAACCCATTGAGAGTATGACCTGCATGAGAATTTTAACAGACTGAGTAATCGCTTGATGCAATGAAATTGCTTCTGCTGACATGCACAGTGTCTTGATTGCATACAGTGCTTCAAGGAGAAACGCTTGACTGATTCTGCGTGCTGTCATGCCGCTTGCAGCTGTCAAGACTGGCTTCTGTCTGGCTACGGGCCTTTTGGCAGTGTGCTCATGCCAAGTACAGCTACTATGATTGACGCTCGTCTGACTGCAGGCCACAGGAAGCGCTCTCATGCCTCACATGTGCGGCAGCGAGCTGTGGCACCAGAACATGGAGGAGGCAGAGAATATGACATTGAGGCTGAATTCATGGATGAGCTTGGCCCCTTGCCAAAAGCACGCCCTGCTGAAGACAATGCGGGTACAAGTGCGCCTCTGCAGCTACAGCTCACTCGCCAATTGTGCAGTGAATGTGACCTGTAAATGTGAGTCAGCACATGCGTTCATTCCATTCATTCATACATAGCCAGACAGGCTCAGCAGGCCCAGCTCGGCACGTACTGGAGCCACCAAGTGGTTTCAACCATTTTGGTCCTGTGCTTACCTAAAAAACTTGAATTGAGCATGCAGGGAAGAGACAGCACAGCACATTGCTTTCCAGCATCTTGCTTTCGGTCAAGATCTGCCTCCAGAGTCAGCTCAAAGCCTGAACAATGGTACACGGAGTATGCTCATGCTAAATGCAAGTTGAAGCGCAATACGTTTGTGCAAAGAAAGGGTACATCCACTCTAGAATTACCTGTCAGCCAAAATGTTCTCTCGTGAACCAGCAAGGTCAGGCGCATGATGTGACAGCAGGAAAGCAAATGCTTACATTGCAACTCAACAATGCACCACTCTTGTTGTTTGTGATGTCTCCGCATGTTGATAGTGCATTTCTGTTGATCAACACTGACATGGCTGTCATAGGAGCTGCAAAGAGACCAAAGCAAAGGCGCAAGCAGACAAGCAGACCCAGGAGCAGTCTTGAAGCAGGGGCTACGGAGGAGGAGCAGATGTATGATGATCCCCAAGCCATGGTGAGCACAAAAAGGTTACAACCTGCTTGTTCAGTCACGCATGAAGCATACACTGCGTGCTTTCACAAGATAAACAGCACAGACTGCTAATGCACCAGACATTGGGCTGCAAAGAAGCAAGTTGTAATATGCCAGCACGCTGCTAAGAGTGGCGCCAAAGGCACGATCACCAGATATGTGCATTCAAAGGTGACAGCACCCAGCACAATCACCCCGTCACCACACCTGGTGAGCATGCCAGTACTGAAGCCTCCTCTCCCGTTCTTCTGCTTCTGTTGTGGTCTTCTGTTGTGGTTTGTTTCTTCTTTGGCTTCTTGTGTGAAAGCTTTCTACTCCAGTTTCAAAATGGCAGTCTCTTAATGCTGACCCTACAGGATTGGCAGGGCAGCCCTAGGCCTGAGATGCTCAACAGCCCCAGGCACAACAGCCCTGACCGGGATCAGAGGCTCCTTGAAGGGTCCAGGTCACCCATAGCAATACACAGCAGTCCTGGGTCTGAGTCAGCTTCTCAGGAATCTGGACGCCAAAGCCCTCACAGGCCAACAGACCAGCCTGCTGGAGTGGAGAGTGATGACAACTTCGAAGTGTCAGATGATGCTGATGAGCAACAAGTGAGCATGCTGCTGAAGCATCAAGTATACAGCTTTGAGGTTTCAGACGATGCTTGTAAGCAACAGGCAAGCATGCAGCCACAGCACCTGCTGTACAACTTTGAGACGTCAGATAATGCTGATGAGCAACAGGTGAGCAACAGCTGTACAAGCTATATGGCAAGTGACTTTGCGGCATGCGCCAGCAGGTCAGCCTGCAGGAGTGGAGAGTCATGACATTTGAAAAGTCAGATGATGCTAGCTAACAACAGGTGAGCATGCTGCCAAAGCACCTGCTGTACGCTGTCAAGCTGCTTCCACAACACTTTCAACCTGATCTACCAGCTGCTGCCATACTTGCTCATACAGCACAAGGTGTTGTCTTTTCCCGCCATCATAGCTTTTGATCGGTGCCTGTGGCGTCTGACGCTTGGCAGGCAGCCAAATCAGAGTCCTGAGGCCAACACTGCTTTCAACGCCTAAATTGGCATTACACTGTGCATTTCCATGCTACATGAAAGAAAGTACGAGCTGGGCTTCGGTGAGGCTGTGCGTCACAGATGATGGTACATGACTTTTGCATTTGTGCTTACCACTATGCATGATGGCAACCGTTGTGCTTTCTCTGGGCAATTGTGCTGTGTCTGGGCAGATGACTGTGTCTGCATGATTTACAGTTCTGCTGCAGCTTACTGCTGCAATGTCAGGTGCTCAGCTTGAGCTGCTCATGCAGTTGAGAAGAGGACGCTGGGATGAAAAAGATGGCAGTGATGGCAGCAGCAGTGGGGAGGAAGCAGATAAGCTGCTATTTGTGCAGTCAGCCAAAATGTCAAACAATGTCACAGCTCTGCTGCAGCATACTGGGGCAAGGTTAGTTGCTCAGCTTGGGCTGCTCACATGCAGTTGAGAAGAGGGCGCTGGGATGAAGAAGATGGCAGTGCTGGCAGCAGCAGTGGGGCTGAAGCAGTCAAGCTGCCAGCTGTGCGGCCAGCGAACATGTCAAAAAGGGAGTGGGAACTGCTGCAAGAAGCGCGGGAACTAGAGCAGGGGGCGTTTGCATTTGACAAGTAAGTCTGCAGCATCTTTACCCTTGGATGCTATGAGTATGGGTTTCTCAGGCATTGTCTTTGCATATCATCCTGCGTACACGATGCTGCAATACTGCACATTGGGGCATGGGAGTAGAACGGGGGGCCTTTGCTTTTGAAACAAGCGAGCCTGCAGCTTCTTGCCCTAAGATGCTGCCAGCACCAACATCTCGCGCACTACCCATTCATGCTACAATTTGCACATACTGCGATGTTCCATTTCTGCGTCATGGCTTTGTCATGCAAGGCATATTGCCTGATTGCAGATGGGAGGAACATCCCCTGACATTGTTGGACGAGTGACATTGCTGAAGGTCTGGTGCTGTTGCTGACAGGAACAGGAGTAAGTATCAACCCAAAGGGCACTTTGATGCAGCAGTAGGGGGCCGTAGGCGGCAGCAGAGGGCTGCTGCAGGCAGTGCCCTAGAGCAGCTGCGCCGGCGCAGAATGCAACAGAATGCCTCATCAGGTGCACCCTCACTAGTTAGCCTGTCCACCAGTAGTTGTGACTACAATAGTGATATGAAGCTGAGCCACATCAGCCGCCGTTGCTCTGATAATTGAGTCTCAGCAGTGCAGCGCCAACAACCACACATGCCATGGATCATGTCTGGAAAGGTCTCAGCGTGTGCCTGTCTAAAACATCAGCGGCATTGGCTACAACAACGTTTCTGAATAAGCCTTGCTTTCTGAAATCAAGATTGCAGTGAAAGTCATGCCTGAAGTTCAATGCCCCATGTACATGTTGAAAATAGGATCAAAATGACTCGTTTTGCATCACAGGTGGTGAAGCAGAGTCCAGTGGCACTGGGCAACAAAGCCACGCAGTGCAAAGTGACAGGCAAGGGTTACAGCCCACAGATGTGCCAGCTGCCAAGACCAGCAGGCACAGACAGCGTGCACGCTTTGTAGACGACCAAGCTGCCGGAGGACAATCATGTCCATCAGCTGCCTCACACTCCTCCTTGTCTGACAGTCCTCAGCCAGGGACTGGCGCCAAACAGAAAGGCTTGCATGCAGCACAGCATGCTGATGCTGCTGTCAGTGAAGCTGTTGACAGCATGGATGTCAGCAGCAGCAGTAGTGGATCTGACAGGCCACTCTTGGCTAAGAGGCGCAGGTCCCAATCTTTGCAACACACCTCACAGCCCAGTGGCAGTGACAATGACATGACACCAGCTGTAGGTGACCAGCCACCAGAGCAAGGGGCGTCCCATAATAACAGCAAGAGACCAGCATCTGCAGCAGCCAAACTTGCGAAGAAGAGAGCAAGAGACAAGCAGAGACCAAGGAATAGTGGGTCTGTAGGGCAGGTTCACACACCCAGTCCTGCAGTTGTGCCAATGGCTGCTGGCACAATTCATGGTGGCACAATTTTGCCAGTGGCTTCGTCCAGTAACCATGGCGGCCAAGAGCTTGCTGGGTCAGCTGTCAGTCCAGATGGAGAGCATGCACAGCCTGCAGTTGGGCCACCCTTGGAAGAAGCTGAGGAACAGCAGGAGCTTCCAGCAGTGTTTGAAGTCCCCTCCCAGATGCCAAGGGAGCTTCAGTCCTGGGCCTGGGATAAGTAAGCTCGTCACTATGACAGCAAGCAACTTGAATAGTCCAAGTTTGCAGGTTTTGATCAATATTGTTCCTGGTGTTGAGATGTTGAGAGAGTCATGTGCTCATGCGCCTTGCACCTCTTACAAAATCCTCAAAATGTCTCCATCCATCCATCCATGGTGTCTTGTCCACTTCTGCTAAGAGAAATCAATACCTTGTCTTTGCTGCGTGCAATCTTGACACCTTGCTTCTCTGCAATGCAGACTTCCTATCCTCTCCTTTGTCCTGACAGGGTGTAGTTGTTGTTTGACTGCACCTTTCAAAGTATACCGTACAATGCTTTGGATGAACTAATTGAGCAGACAGAGCATTGTCCTGGATATGAGCTACTGATGAAACACAATCTGGTTCTCACGAGTCCAATGTGTTTTGCAGCCATTTCGTGCTATTTCGATTTATAGAGCCTTTCCTTATGACGCCTAGTGTCACAGACCTTCTTTTCTTTCTATGCAGGCGTGCAGATCAGCATCCACCTAACCTGCAGAAAATCTACCCTGCTCAGGCCAAGAGGGTGCGCAAGGCTCCTGATCGCTACACCGTGGATGATGCACCTCAGATGCACAAGAGCCACTCTGAGGAGCAGCGCAAGCTGGCACACCACCTGGATGCTGCCTTGCCGCCCCGCTCCCACTCAGGTCATTGTGTTCAGTGCCAACTGCTCATGCCCAGCTTGTGTTGAACGCTCCTGACTTCTCCTGGTTTTTTACAAGCAATGTGAGTTGAATTTGACAAAAAGTCTGGACAGGAAGAGCCACAGATCAAAAGCCTCAAAGTCATTTTTGCTTGTGGCAGCCATGCATCATCGGTTGTGCTTGTGTCAGCAATGGATCACCAGTCGTATGCCCGTCATGCTCATTGAAAACACTACATCATGTATGCTTACGTTTGGTGTTGCTATTTGCTGTCACATAATTGTGCTGTGACAGAGAGGTTGAGTCAACAAACATTTGAATTGCATCCTGCAGACAGAATGGGCACGCATACTGAGCATGCGCTGCACATGAGTCATCTTATGCATGCTTGCAAACTTGTCTGTCATCAAGATCAAATGAAATATATCACAGCAGCAATGAAGCTGACCTCAAGGCAGCATACTTGCAACAGGCACCAGGCTTCTCCAAAGCTCTGGTGCAACTGTTTCTTAGGCTGCAGCACTCATGTTGGTTTAGAACGTAATTAGTTTGTTCAGAAGGCAACAGTGCAAAGATGCCTGGCATCTGACTGACCTGTGGTCAAACTGTCTGTGCAGGCAAAAACAGGAAGTCAGGCAAGAGCATCCCCGGCACCCTTGCAACCCTTCCGCAGGTAATGCAGCTAGGCTTTCAGTCCATACATGGCACAGCAGCAAATGCTCGGTGCATAGCCGCGCAGCTCGCACAATATGCAACTGTCTGTGCATTGCAGTGACCCTTTACCCTTTTTACTGAGCGTATATATCAAGCACAACTGACCAGCTGTGGACCCTGCAAATTGCCTTGCTTTACACCCAGAAGCCGTATGCTAGCTGTCTGCAATGGCATGCAGATAGCGCTTGCCAGCATCGCACAGAGTATTGGAATTGCCTGAGGTCTACAGTATTTGACAGTCATACATTCGCTATGTCTCTTCTTGCAATCATACATGCTTGATGCCATGATGAGCCTTTAACTCAATCGTTGTGAGTCTCGCTTGCAGGCTGCACGTGTCTCCAGCAGTGATGATGATGACATGCCCTTGGCAATGCTGCCACCATCGCTATCTGCAGCCAAACAGACAGCTGCTGCAAGAAAGAAGACGCCATCAAGCCTTGCCAGCCAACCCTCTCCCAACGCCTTAGCTCAAGCTGTGAGCCCTTCTGCTTCAAATGCCATTGCTACAGACACAGCTAAAACAGGGCTTATTGACTCTGAGGCTGTCAACATAGGGGCTGCTGACACAGGGGATATAGTCAGAGTGGCTATTAATTCAGAGGCTATTGGCACAACAGCTATCGACACAAACTTTGTTGACACAAGGGCTGTTGACTCAGAGGCCATTGACACAGCGGCTATCGACTCAGGGGCTGTTGACTCAGAGGCCATTGACACAGAGGCTCTTAGCACAGGGGCTATTGGCATTGAGGCAGTCAGGCAGCCCTCAGCTGCAGAAGGGGACACCAGAATGGCATCTGTTTCACAAAGGCCTGTCAGCACAGCCGAGCCAGCATCAGCAGGTGAAGGGCGAATGGCGTCAGGCCCTGAGCATGCTAACATGCTGAAGGGACCTGCAGTCAGTGCCAATAAGCATACGCCCAAAGCTACCATGGTCCCTAAAGATGCAAAGCCTTGCTTCAGATCTGTGAGCGATGTCTTGCGCCCAACGCATGAACGCCAGTTTACACCATCAGGTGCAGATGCAGCAAGCTTTGGCATGCATCAGCAAGCAACTCCAACGGATGAGCAGGATCCTGCAAGTGGGAGTGAAACAGCACCAACTGAACAACCTCGCCTTGTCAGTGGTTACCATCAGCGACCAGCTGCAAGCAAGGCTGAAGAGCTCATATCTGACAGTGAGTCAGAGGGTGGGCAGGGTGCCGTTGCACCTGCTGTCAACCCTGCTACTACAACCAACTCCATGCCTTGCACTGACCCTGCCCTTCAGCTGCGCATACAACCCACAGGGAATGCTGATCACCCTACTGCCAATGCTGTGGTTGCTGCTGCTGCTGCAGAGCATGCTGACCACTCAACAGCAGCAGCAGCAGAAGGAGAAAGTCTGAGCACAACAATACGTCCAGCAACAGCAGCAACCAAAGAACAAAGTATGAGCATGGTAATGGAACAGGACAGTCCTTCCCTGGTGCAGAGGGCCAGTGCTGAGATGTCACATGGCAGCAGACAAAGCACTGCTGTGCTGCCAATGAGAAGGCAGACACCCACAAGATCAGCTGACATGGCAGAAGCTATTGTGCCAGCTGTTCCCTATCCTGCACTCAGCACAGAACAGCAAGGCTCAGCACAGCTGCCTGCCACAGAAGCAGGCTTGCACAGGCCGACTGACGGCCCAAATGCAATGCCAGGCAGAGCGGAGACGCCTTTCTATGACAGCTCAGCATCCCTTCAACAGGCAGAAGCAGAGGCTGCACGGCTAGCCTTGCTGATGGTGCCCACACAGTCAAGGCAAGCAAATCCTGTCAGCAGTCATGACAATGTCCCTGCTGCCTCATGGGCACATCCTGTAAGCAATGAAGACAATGTCCCTGCTGCCTCACCAGCACAGGCTGTAAGCAATGCTGACAATGTCCCTGCTGCCTCACCAGCACAGCCTGTCAGCAATCATGACAAAGTCCCTGCTTCCTCATTGGCACAGCCTGGCCTCATGCAACCGCAGCAAGAGAGCGCACCCTTGGCCTCTCCATCATCATCAAATGCTACTGCAGAACCAGCAGTGGACTCCGTGGGCACTGCACAGCACAAGCAGCAGCCTTCAGGTCGACCTAGGCTGGCTCTACGCAACAGAAGCGGTGAATTGCAGCAGCTTGCAACGCAGGTGGCAAACCGGCAGCATGGCACTGTGTCTGATTTGCAGCCTTCAGGTGTTATCAGCAGCAGTGAGCAGCATGCAAATGCAGCCTCGACCAGTGTCATGCCAGCAGCAAGCGCAGTAGGAGAGGCTGGGGTTGTTGCTGACATTACCATTCCTGACAGGTGACTCACAGTGTGGCGCATGCAGTCAAGCAAGTGCTGCCTCAGGGTACAAACGATGTGAATGCAACTTTTGACTGCACGAATGGCATGCACAGCATGCAGGTATGCAGCTTGACACAGTAAATCATGTTATGTCTTGTACGGCATTTCGACTGCCGTACTGATAGGAATGTGATGTGTGTATCTGTAATCTGGAACCTGCATTGAACTGACAACGTGAATCTCTGCCTGCAGTGAGGAGCAGGATGCCTAATGCACTTTTTGAGAGGAAATTAGCAAGGCCACATGATCATCAGCAACATTTACAAAACACAACTGTGCAGCAAGTTTTTGGATATACATGAGTCAGTCCAGCATTTGCCATTCACAGTGTTGCTAGTCTACTACATGCTGAGACGCAAGCGCCTGCAACACAGTCAACTGTCAGCCATTGTATGAGGAACATTATGGCTTTCTTGCTGCTGCGACTTCTGACACAGGGTTGATCGCCTTTAGAGTCATTGCCTGGTGCATGCACATGCGGCTGGCCGATTGGATTTTGCCATATCCCCGTTTTAGCGGCATCTGTTGATTTCATGCCATGGATCCTGCATATGTGTGTAAGTTTTGATGCCCTTGATGTTTCTGATGTGCCTGAGGCGGCCAGCTCCACCGAGCCCCGACAGGCTGCGAGGGTCACTGTGTATTGATGGTACCGGTGACAGCAAAGACAATGACACAGGTCAATGTCGACTCTAAGCTATGCATGCATGGCCCGTGCATCTTCTTCTTAGGCTGTCAGATTCCTGAAACAAGCAGACTTGACACCATCATGTAGAACACTTGCCGACAGGAGCAGGCTTCGATTGTTGACGTTCGATGCCTTTGAAGTTGGCTGTACTCGCACCCTACATCTGCAGTATTTACCTCTGTTTGTTGTTTTGCTACTTGCAGGCTGCAAGTTCAAGTGTACAGCCCAGCTCTTCCAGCCTGATCGCAGTCCTGACTTTCGTTTGCAGCTATCAGCCGTATATTCGAGCCCTCTGTGATTGCGTATTACTATCGAAGACTTCTGCTAGACTCTTGCAGCCGTTTCTCTATACACCTGCGTATTTTGGTGCGATGCCAGTCAGCCTAGACTTTGACCCTGCGTCAGAGCCGCACAGCGGCTTGCGCAGACTTCGGCAGCTTGCCAGCTTCGGTAGATATGGCGCTGATCTACATCCTTCCGTCTCGTTACCCGCAAAGCCAAGCTCAAAGCCTGCGCACGGTGGCAACGTGCTTGCTTCATCACTTTCAAGTTTCTGTGGGTGGCTAGCACAAGCAGGTCGTACCGTCAACTTCAGCAGCAAGCCGTCTGCAAAGATAGAGAAGCATCAAGCAAGCCTGGTACGGATCAGGCCGTGTGTTGCAAGTGGTGAAGCAAACTGGCAGATGTGCCTCATGACTCAGCTTGATCTGCAGGAGCGTAAAGCACCAGCAAAGCCTGCCAAGAGATTTGTGGCTGAGGCCAGCACCAGCACAAAGCCAGCAAAGCGCAAGCCAATCAGCGCAAAAAACAAAGTGCAGCTTCCAGCGGTCTTCACCCTGCAGGTATTCAGCAACATGCACAATATCAACCAGTGACACTCGGATTCCCCATTTTACAGGCTGCAACATACACACACTTGATGCCACATCAATTCCTTGATAAAGTTGTTGTTTGCACAGGGAATCAGTGCCAACACAACATGCTTGCATTCCCTCAGCTACAAGGCAGATGGCATGCGTATTCAGAGTCTAGTCAAGCCAACATGCCTGCTCAATGAGGCTGATTTCTACCTGGATCCGTCAGCTCAAACCTGTCCAAAGACTGCCAGATCACAGCACAGCAGGTATACTGTGCTGCAGATGCTGTTTTGCTGTATCACAAATGCAGACCATATCTTTGCCACACTTAAATCTGCCGCATCAAGATGGGTCTAGCCCTTCATGTGACAGCAGCATGAGACGAATCACCCTTCATCTGACAGCTTGAGCATGCTACATCACATATGCACTGTTTGCGTTCACACCACACGTACATCCCTTCTGCACGGATTTGCCCTGTGTACATGCAGCGTCTGCCATGTGCGTCTCTGCCTGTCAAGTGAGCAACCACAAAGTAGGCAACTCACAGTTTCTGCCTGAAAGCACTGATTTTGAGCTACGCTTCACCACATGCAAAACAAACATTTCGAGCTTTGAATGCAGGTCGCCAGTCTTGCACAGTGACAGGCGCTCTCCATCAGCTGACAGCCATTGCTCATCAGGCACACAGTTCAGTCCCAACAGCATGCTTGGCAACCCTGTATGGGACCACTCTGCTCCTTCAACTCCATTCATAGTCCCCTCAGCAAATGAGCACATCCAGCAAAGCTGGTCAGGGAATGCATCCAGTTGGGCTGCTACTATCTGCAAGCTCGCAGCAGCTGAAGCACAGTCAGCAAGTAGTGAAAACGGTGAGGGCACACACCAGCTGCCAAGCAGTTCTGCCAAGCCGGTTCTGCCAGGTCTGGACCTGCATCAGCTCCAGGGTCTTAGCCATGTTGTGAGTGAGTCTCAGCACCTGCTGAGAGCTTCTGATGAACTGCTTATGAGCAAGGCACACCTTCAAGGCAACAGTCATCACCAGTCTGCCTTTGATACAGCAAGACAGGATGATGCTGATTCAGCTGCACAGACTGCAAGATCAAGCCAGAGTGATGCCACTCACATCAATTGCCAGGACAGCTACAGATCAGAAACCAGCTTGCAGCATGCACATCAGCAGACAGCAGGGATGTCAGGGACTAATAGTCTGTATGAACATTCCGTCCGATGTCAGATACCACAGGCTGATGTACAGCTGATGAGCAGCTCAGATCGCAAACTTTGCAGTCCTAACTACTGGTCTGGTGGGTCATCAGCAGCAGACACATGCTCAGGCTTGGGTGGAAGTCCATTCAGCGCTGCTATCTCTGATGATTCTCTGGCATATGTCGTAGAAGGAGATTATAACTGCAGGTGAGCGGTACATGCACGTTGTCTCAAGGTGCAGGCAGATGATCAATATAGCGATGCCATTTCACACAGTTTGGCATATCATCAGTATTTCATCAGCAAAAATGTTGTGCAGACTTGTGAACAAGTATCACATAGCATGGGTGATGTATGCACTGACATGAGGGTTCTTTGTACCTGCAGGCCTTTATTCATCACTGAGGGACACCAGCCTACAGATTTGCCAGAGCAAGAACAAGAGTCAATGCAGGATGCTCCATTCCCAGCTGCCAGTGTTACAGACAAAACCTCCAAGCGAATGCATTCGCGTCACCATGCGCGCAAGCCTCTGTCAAATCTGACAAACACACACATGTCTTCCCTGCTTACACCCCAAGTGAGAAAGACAGTGCATAAAGCCAGAGACAGCGCTTCAAGCACTGTGAGTGACATGGTGACTTTCTGGGAGCAGAGAGCCAATCTTCAGTAGAGCAACATTGACAGTCCCCACCACATTGTTTGCACCTGAGCACAAATATTACAGATGCTGCAGTAAGACAGCCTGACTATTTTGTGAGTCCTGAGTATGCCCTGCTTTAGAATGACTGACCTCTGCGTTGACCCAGCCTGACCAAATTCTTGCCAGTATGTTCAAGTGTGTATAGGTTTGCTGACACATCGCACATGTAGAAGTAGTTTATCAAAAGCCCTCAAGACTTGACAACTCATAGGGCGTATGGGTGACTCAGTCAGTCAGTTTGTTGTTACATTGTAGACTGATGCATTGAATGCATGCACATTGCCAAATGCGTGGATGAAGTCGGCAATTTCTTTTACAGAGCTCAGACGCTCACATCATTGCTTGAAGCTGTTGAGGTAGCGCTGGTAATGAAAGCACAGATGGCCTGAAATCTCACAAATTCATCTTGAGAATCAAACTTGAGGAAATGCAAGGGGGCCGCGGGTGATTACAGTGAGTGCAGCCTTTGAGCTGCGGACAATGAACAAGTATGCGATTGCTACACTCTGCATTGGACATCTACAGGAGCTGATGTACACTCATGTGTTGTACTGGGCACTGGTGATGGATTCTGCACTGTTCCTAGGGTCCCATACAGTGTGGAACCATCCGTCCTTGTCTGTACGCTCGTACGTGTGGCTGCCAAAGAAATCTCTCTGTGCCTGTACCAAGTTGGCTGGCAGACGCGCACGCCTGATGCTGTCAAAGTAGCTCAGAGAAGCTGTCATGCCGGGCATGCCAAGGCCTGCAGGCAAAAGATTTATACAAACCTAGCGAAAATAGGCAAACATATGACATGCAACCTTCTCAGCGGATTGAAGCAATTCAACAGTCTCAACAAAGTTGAAGGTCCTGACCAAACAGCAGGCACGACGATGCACACATTGCTGATTGCATCAAACCTCCATAGCTTTGGTTCAAAGTAAGCAATAGGCTCTGGTGCCACCCTCACATACATACAGCTGTAGTGCAGAGCAAGCAGTAAGCACTAGGGGCATGTGGGCTTTCACGTGAATGTCAAATGACAGGACTCACCATTGGTGATGGCAATCTTGACGACATCTCTCCAGGCTTGCTGCCTCTCCACCAGCTTGTTGGCAAACCAGTCATCTAGGACCAGGTTTTCCAGGTCAGGGTTGCGCTTGTATGCGTTCTTGATGTCATCTAGGAAACCAGCACGGATGATACAGCCACCCTATGCAGCAGCATATTCCAATCAACGCTCAGCTGAAAAGACTTTGCTCAGCTGCTATTTGAAAAAGCTGCAATGTTCTGACACGCACTGCTGTTTGAGGACTGGTTTATATCAAGAAGATATGCACGGTTGTCTGGTTGGGTGGGTAAAAGATGTGCCATCACACGGCTCATGCAGATTGGAGCATGCACGAGGGCACAGTATTGGCTTGTGATGCTGAACATGCGTCTTGAATACTGCACATACCTTCCAGATACGCGTGAGCTCGCCCATCTCAATGTTCCAGCCCATGGAGATGCTCTTAGCCCGAATGATGTTCAGACCTTGGGCATATGAGCAGATCTTGCTGGCATACAGGGCTTGTCGCACTGCCTCTGAAAGTTCTGCCTTCTTGACATCGCTCTGCATTGACATCACATGTTATTGCATGATCGACGCATCTAGTGAGTTGAGCACAGCCAGAGCCCTCTCAAGACCTCAACTCAGCTCAAATCTTGCCTTGGCTTTTTCAACATGCGCCAAAGTATAACCAAACACCCCATATCTTGTCATGCAAGGGCAACAGCAAGAAACGCTGTGTCTGCCTTTCTGCTATCTTTGCATATGAATTCTGTGGGCACCATGCATGATTTGAATGTGCTGCTAAGCAGAACAGAGCCAACATGTGCTCTGGTACAGCCAAGCATGTCCAGAAGAATGGTTCATGACACGATGTGTCTGTCAGAGCATGACAAAATTTCAGGCAAAGGTCATTCTAATGCTTGGCAACTCACAAGCTGAGAAGGAGCCTTGACGCCAAGTTTGTCATAGAATTTGGCTGCCTTGACCCGCTCATCCTTCAGCCCACTCACAAAACGGCCGTCTAGAGAGGCCTCAATGGTGGGGGCAGCCACTGACATCTCAGCAGCTTGCTGCACAGTCCACTTGCCTGCACGATTAGCATTGCATTTACAGCTGCAGACTTCCCTTACTGCACCAGTGTGTCAGTGTTTGTGAATACAATACATCCTAATTTTGGGCTGACTTACCAGTGCTTAGGACTGGACCAGCAATGCAGCACATATAGTACATGTTGAGAGCGCAATGTCATTTTGTAATGGCAATGCATTTTTACTACAGCTGCCAACTGCATCAATGTCTGATGCACAAGAACAAGACGTTTGATTCAGCTGATTGATGACAGTCTCAGCGTCATGGGCAGGCCAGACATTGCTGCTTACAGAAGGCTTGATGTTCAGGCAATGTAAGTGGCTTGTTGCATGCACATCAAGTGACGATCTCACGAGCATGATGCCGTGACGCTGATGTTGAATGTGAGCAGAATATGAAGACTCACGCTGCAGGCAGGTATACGCCCTCTGAAAGCATACTGGTAGAGCTTGAGAATGCACTGATGCTGTACGATAATCTTACACAAGTGACCCCAGACACTTGACAGACTGACAGTCGCAGACTAGCATGTCCCGTGTACAGATGTGTGTCTAGGCCAATGCAAGTATGCTTCTGCAGCTGAATTGTACCTGTGCCCTTCATGCCAGTCTTATCCAGGATGCTGTCCAAGATATAGCTCTTCTCATCGTCATCCTTCTTCTTGAAGATCAGGGCTGTGATCTCAATCAAGAAACTGGACAGCTCAGTCTGCAGGCAACAATTTGCGAGTAAGATCTTCTATGAATTGTATCACAAAACACAGGCATGATAGCACACACTTGCAAATGCTTGCTGAACGTGGTATGACAATATCAGCTGTACAGTCCAACTGACCATTTATGACTTGGCGTGCTCAATCAGGTCATAAGCTCTTGCATACTTGACAAATGCACAGAAAATGGTGGTTTGCTGGACACTGCCAAACAGCAGCAGCACTGACATGCTGACCTTGTTCCAGTCATCAAAGGCTGATGCTAGCTCCTCATTGTTGAAGCCGCCAACGGTCTTCAGCACGTCATATGCTTCTGAGATCAGCTGCATATCTCCATATTCAATGCCATTGTGTACCATCTTGACAAAGTTGCCTGCTCCCCCGTTGCCCACATATGTGACACAAGGCCCGTCGTCCACTTGTGCAGCAACTTTCCTCACAATGTCCTCAATGTGCTTGTAGGCATCTTCAGTGCCTCCAGGCATCAAGGAAGGGCCTGCATATGCACACTCAACATTCAGCTGACATGATGCTGATGGACAGCACATTGTGGATGCAATGTTGTCAATGGCATTATTGCATGACGCTGCTCGTGCATGCGCCTCAAAACTGTTAATGTATAGAGAAGCTGCAAGCTGTTAGCAGCAATGACACATTAGACATGCATGCATATCAAGATTGCCAAATTGCCTGCCTGTTGGGTCAGCAGCAGTCCATACAAACACCAGAATTGTTCAACTGCGAGAGTGCTGATACGCACCATTTCTGGCACCCTCCTCGCCACCTGAAACCCCCATGCCCAGGTACATCAATCCCTTCTCTGCCACCTTCTTCTGACGGTGTTCTGTGTTCTCATACCATTCATTGCCACCATCAATGATGATGTCACCCTTCTCCAACAATGGGATCAGAAGGTCAATTGTGGACTCCACCGGAGCACCAGCCTTGACAAGCATCATGACTCGCCTGCAAGCCATAAGTGTTGTAGCCTGCATCCAACGCGCTTAGCCAAAATTCATAGCTATTCATCTGGTCTATACCTTGGCTTCTGCAAGGATTGCACAAACTCCTTCAAGTCCTCGAATCCGTGCAAGTTCTTGGACAGCCCTGCACGTTAGTTTATCAGCCGAGCAAGTCATCGGATGCCCAACAATCAAAGTTGAAGCCTTCAGACAGTGTTCCTTCGTCGACAGCAGCGTCATCATAGCTACCTTCTTTCTCAGCTCGCTTGACACATGCTTGTGTTTTTTCGTATGATCTGTTGTACACGGCAATGTCGAAGCCCTTTTCAGCGACGTTCAGGGCAAAATTCTGCAGTAAGCAGGCTTGTTGCTAAGACCTGCTGCTGCCAACAGATGCACAAGCCACAATGCAAAATCAATGCATTACCTGTCCCATGACGGCCAAACCGATCAATCCAATCTTAGAAGTCATTGTTTCCTGTTTCCTACAGGTGCAATGTACCAATCAATGCAAAACCGTCTGGTACTCAGGAGATCTGCAGCAGTCCACAAGTGCGTACTGTTGTGTTCTCTCTTCAATTGCTGCTACCGCTGAAATTGACACAGATCTGTATTGACGGGGTGCACGGAGTACTCTGCTGTGCTGCGTGCGCCGTTCAACAGCAAGAGGTGCGACGACGGCACGTCTATTGCTCAAGGGAACCTTTAGAGGTGTGAGCGATGCGCGCTGTGCAGCACAAGGTCTCAAACTGCCATTCACAAGATGCAATGCGCCTGCCATATGCTGCGCGTTCAACTTGTCACCAATCTCGAGACTCTACCAATTACTGCTTGCGGGCCGGCGAAGCGCGAAATGCCGGAAATTACACATTTCTTAGTCGCACAAATTGGGTGTTTCCGTGAGCAAATTTTACCAAATCTCGCAAGGGTCGTCCAGTACTTGAGCAATACTGCAGGCAGTTGAAATTTAGGGCGCGAAAAGGACGGCATCGAGTGTCTAGCGGATTTCACGTGCAGCCCAGGGGTCAAAATTTTTCTGACCACCGACGATTTTGCTGCCTCAGCAGTGGTGAGCAGGCCTGCCGGTTTATCGATTTGCTTACTTCATAGAAGCATGACTAAGATCCAGCTGTACACAATAGGCCCCCAGATCAGACAACAGGCTCACAGGAAGCCAAGATGATGCACAAGTGGTATTGCGTGAGACTCCTTTGGGTTTTCACAGTCTGACATTCTGCATAAGCTGTTGAGCTTGGGTGATTGCAGCAGCTAAAGTCAGCAGCCATGCTACACCTTCGACACCTCCCAAAACAGTGCCCTGCATCAGCAAATAAAGCCTGCCCCACTAGCTAATGACAAGCTGATCTTGCAACACATGCAAATGCAATTCAGACTGTTAAGAACATGCAGTATAGGGTTTGCCAGATTGTCATTATTTACCTAAGTGTGCTGCGTAGACCTGACTTTGCAGTTGTATGAGACATAAGGTGATAGTGACACATTTGATGCAACACGCCTTTTGCAAGACATCATGTGTGTTTCGGGCTTTGCATCCCTCTAGAAACTTCAGACCACCCAGATCAATTTCCGTGACATTGCATACATGACCTGTGTTAGGTCCCCAAGACAGGCAGTGCAAGGTGACTCACCGGTAGTCCATGCCCTGTCACAGCTTTAGTCAGCAATGACAACCCCACAATTGGTGCAGAGTATGTGAGGATTGGTGCAGATGCTGCCAACCACATGCCTTTTGCATCACCCTCATGCACTGACAGCATGAATGTTTCCCATCGCGATGTAGGTGTCTTGGATGCAGGCTTCAGCAAGCGCTTCAACACTCGACCAGGTTCCACATCCCACATTTCAATATGCTTTTCTACTCGTCCTGTCTCCTGCACAAAAGATTCTGCTGCTGAGACAATCTGAGCGCAAAAGCAATGCAACATTGTGTAATGCACAAGTGCTGTCAAAGATTTGAGTTGAACTTGCTTGCAGTGCAGGCTCCCTGTGCAGCCCGAAGTCTGAACAGGGCATGCAAGCTTGCTGCAAGAGTACTGATCTTGCAGCAAGCATGCATGCCCTGTCACATTGGCAGCGATGCTCAAACTGATGACAATGCAAGACAGCAGTAGAATACCTGACTGAACACATGGGTTGTGCCACCAGCTGCTGCCAGAAGCGGCTTCCAAGGAAGCTGCACAATGCCACTGACTCTCCACTTGGTTTCCAGCTGATTTTGAGCTTCTTGCCAGTCATATATGTCGAGTTTGACATCTTGCCTGTATGCAGCAGCACTCAAATGCATTGCTGAGCTGCCAAGCAGACTGCGGCAAGTCACAGACAGTCAAGGTGTCAACGATGATGGCACTTACAGTAGGCCCCCGAGGTTTGAGACGTTCTTCTTGAACCTATCAACTCCCTTGAAAGATGTGAAGGGGTCAGCAAATGTGCAGTCTGGCTCATAGGCCTCCATCTCCCCCACTCCTGCAAATATCCATCACTCAGCTGATAGCAGCAAGGCAGTCACTTTGTATGTGACCTATCCTTTCTAACACAAAGTGACTTGCTAGGGATGCTGCATGGGAACTGATGCACAGAACAAGGTGGGTAATCTGGCCCTGACACATAAGCATTGCAGCAACACAGGAATGGAGCTTGACAAGCACTTTCACCAAACTCTTGTGCAGGGGCTTAGCCTTGCAATGGTGCAGCATGATCAAGAGCGCTGCTTGGAGGAACAAGGCTGTTATGCTATGCTGGCTCTGCGGCGCAGCGCCTCACCTGTGAAAAAGTATGTTTCATCGTAGTCCCGCCTGATGCTGTCTATGATTTGCTGTCTTGTCATCTTTGCTGCATGTCATGCTACTGAGATTTCGCTGCATCGAGTTATCTGAAAGCTACCCTGCATGATAGCTCAGGGAGATGGTTGTGCACCTCAGTGTATTCGCGCGGGGCGTCGGTCCGATTTCGCTTATTGCGAAGACCAATCACGTTGCCGAACTGTTCCGCGCCGTACCAGACAGCCTTGAGACCCAGGCCTAAGTCTTCTGCACAAGAATGCACTGCGAGTGATCACTCGCAAAGTTGAAGAGGAAGAGTACACAGGATCACGCCTATAGACGAACCTGCGTCCGTTTTCCCTTTGATCGCTGCCTGACGGCCTTTTTGCGACTCGCATCGCACGGTGTTCGAACGTCGGCAGCATCGACGAGTCAAAGAGGGTCGCGAAGAGCTGGTCAAGCGACACGATTGACAATGCATAGCGCTCATTTCGTGTATATTGCGGAAGCAATTGTGTAGCGACAACAGAATGATAGTGTCCGGCTCTCGCTTGCGCAAGTGCACTAGATCATCCGGACTCACCGTGACTCAAGGAACAGCTGACGGAAGCCCTGCACGCTGCACGCTGACTTGTACGCAACACGTGAAGCAACACGGAGGGTCACGTCCTGTTCATGCACTTGGTTTGTGCAGCTTGGAAGCTCACCTGCTGCGCTCGGCGCTGAGAGCTAATGCGCATGACAATGTTTGACTCACAGCAATGCAGTTGGTGACAGCCGTTCTACTTGGCATCTGTCTGTGAGGGTGCACACAGAACACGGCGATTCGCGACTGTAGGACCTAAAGCTCGGCAGCTGCAGCAAGCGGAAAGCTCATTTGTGTACCCCGCTCGACACCGCCATGTCCTTCGGTACCTTCAGTAAGTTTGTTCTTTTGTCAAGAAACCTGGCCTGTGCAAGCGCGCTTTCACCATCACTGATCTCTGCTTGTTATGCCAGGTTTCGGGCAGTCCCAAGCAACCCCAGCGTTTGGTCAATCATCACCGTCGTTGTTCGGGGCAGCTCCAGCAGCACCGTTCGGCGCACAGGTACGTTATTGCACCTTGTCGCACCCTTGTATGCCCTAAATCACAACCGATAAGCAAGCATGTCTTGCGTTACAGCCTGCCAGCTCTCCTTTTGGTCAGACCGGCGGAGGACTGTTCGGGGGCTCCGCCACTCCGGTACGTCTCCTTCTAGTTTCCACTTTTGAACACAACATTTGGCTTAGTTCCTGAGGTGTTCTGTGCAGGCATTTGGACAGCAGTCTACACCTGGCTTTGGCACTCCAGCTTCCACACCTGCATTTGGTGGCAGTTCTGGCTTTGGGGTAAACACTCTTAGCTCAGGTCACTGGTCATCTGTCTGACCTGCTCTACATGGCTGGTAGCTAATAGTGCGTGAATTTGCAGGCAGCCCCAACATCATCATTTGGCTTTGGAGCAAGCCCTGCTTTTGGCCAGTCTGCAGTGAGTGAAGTCTTCTGCTGATCTGTCTGTATAAAAGTCATCTGCATAGATGGTGCTCATAAATGCTTGCAGCAGCTTGAACAATTCTTGCATGCTTGCAGCCAGCGTTTGGAGCACAGTCTACACCAGCTTTTGGCGCTCAGTCTGCTGCAGCCTTTGGGGCCCAATCAACACCAGCTTTTGGAAGCAGTGGCTTTGGTGCCGGTGGTGCCTTCGGTGGAGGTGCTTTTGGTGCGTCAAGACCTGCCTTTGGAGCGCAGTCAGCACCTGCATTTGGTGCAGCTCCCACGCCTTCCTTTGGCGGGAGCCCTGGTGGATTTGGTGCAGCTCCAGCAGCTTTTGGGCAAACTCCAGGTGCATCTTGAGAGTGCAGCAGCGCCTTGTGTCTGACTGCCTGAGCAGCTCTTGCCGTGCTTTACAGAACATCTGCATCTGATTGTTCCTTACTGCCTCATGCAACAAACAATTGCTTGTAGGTTTGCTGAATTCTGCAGCAAGACAGTACCAGGTGTCTCGTGTCGCAAGCTGTGTGATGTACTGATCAACCTCGCATAGCAATTGCATGGCATCAGGCTGTATGCCTTGACACAAAATTGCTTTGCGTACAGGCTTCGGAGCTCAGCAAGCAGCCACTGGAACACGCGCTGTTCCATGGAGGAAGACTCCATCCTCAGATTCCACCTCTGGCAGATCTGACGGCAACTACATGTCTATCACTGCCATGTCTGAGTATGCTGGCAAGTCTTTTGAAGAGCTACGCTGGGAAGACTACCAGGTAAGGCGCCTCAAGATCTGCCTTGCGTAAAATGCCATGCTGGTTGCTTGTTGAAGAGCTTTGGGCAAGCGTGAGGCGCTATCAACAAAAGGCTCTCAAATCAGCTATTCCTTGTGCCCCAACAAAGTAATGCTTGTAAGCTTGATGCCAGTCCTTATGTCACTTACTATGCTTGAAAGCTAGAAAACGTTATTGTTGTGCAAAAAGGACAGGAAAAGCTAAGAAAAAGGAGAGGCCAAGGGTGCACAAATTATCCTTCCTGTGCTGCAGGCTGGCTGCAAGGGCAACACTGGAGGTACTCCGCCTGGCAGCACAAGCTTTGGCGGTTCCACATTCGGGGCACAGTCTCCTCAGCCCTTTGGCACACCGTCATCTGGCTTTGGTGCCAGCAGCACCCCAGCTTTTGGCCAAACCTCCATGCCAGCATTTGGCGCCTCATCCTCCCCTGCCTTTGGCTCAACAGGCTTTGGCGCCAGCAGTACGCCTGCTTTTGGCGCCACCTCAACTCCCGCTTTTGGCCAGAGCAGCACTCCCGCCTTCGGCCAGACTCCTGGCTTTGGCGCACAGAGCACTCCCGCCTTTGGCAGCAGCTTTGGCGGCCAGAGCGCTCCAGCCTTTGGCGCCTCATCGTCAAACCCATTTGGGGCTCAGTCATCTCCTGCTTTTGGCAGCACTGGCTTCAACTTTGGCGGGGCCCCAGCGAGTACACCAGGCTTTGGTGCACCTCAGAGCGCCCCTGCCTTTGGCAGCACTGGCTTTGGGTTTGCCCAAAGCAGCACACCCGCATTTGGCTCCTCTACTCCTGCCTTTGGACAGCAGCAAAGCGCCCCTGCCTTCAGCTTCAACACTGGTGGCGGGTTTGGCACACCGCAACAGTCCCCAGGCTTTGGAGCATCATCCCCAGCCACAGGTTTTGGCTCCTCTGCCCCAGCATTCGGGGGGGGTGGAATTTTTGGGAACAGTCAACAGCAACAGCAGCAGAGGCCGGGGCAGTCTGGGTTTGGTCAGTTTGGGCAGTCCAGCGCATCAGGGATCTTTGGTGGAGCCAGTGCACCAGCCTTTGGACAGAGCCAGGGTGGCGGCCTGTTTGGCTCCAGTACTCCTGCATTTGGAGGAGGAGGCATGTTTCCCACAGCCACACAGCCTGCTCAGGGTTTCAGTTCTCCTAGCTTCGGTCCAGCCAGTCAGCAACAGCCCAGCTTCCAACAGCAGCAGCAGCCACAGCTGCAGCTGGCCATTGCAGGCACAGTACTTTCCTTTGTTTCAACTGCTATCGGCACCAAGGATCTTCACGAAATTGTCACCTTGTAAAAGGGAAACTGTGGTCAAACTGTTGCATTGTGCTGTCAACAAGAGTCTCCTTATATCGAATGTCCTTGTGATGAAAGATTACTGTACCTTTCCATGCACTGCATGCAGCTGTGCTAACTTGATTGACTTCACATCCTGAACATGAAGCAGGCCAAGACTTGCATTGCTATTTGACCCTGACATGTAGACGCCACCACTGCTGTCAATCCTCAAGCTGAAGCTTTACAGTAAAGACTTGGTACAGAGCTGCTGTGCATTCAAATCACCGACGCATTAATGCAGCCATTGTTGCCAGTCCTCAGTCTCAAGCCGTTACAATGAATGATTTGACACAAAGCTGTCATGTATGCAGACCCCAACGCCAACCCCTTTGGGTTCATGCCTGAGCCCCCAAAGATCCCAGAGTATGCCACAGGGCTTGCTGCCAGGCCAGGTCTAGGCACATCATTCTCACGCAGCTCCCCGCTGCTTGTACCACGAGCCTTCAGCCGTTCCACTCCTGGCGCCACTTTTGGCAGGCCACCAGCACGTGCACGCTCCAAGTATGCTCTCAGTCCTGGTGCTTGATGCAAGACAACGCACATGCGGCCTTGCATAGCTTTCAGTGCTTTTGAGGATTTTTGTGCAGATGCTGACAACTCTGCAAAATTGACCTACATGAAATGTTTGATTTGAACCTAATGCATGTCTTAGCTCCCCCAGTTGCCTCATCAAGATACAGCTGCTGATGAACCACCTGTATAACTTCAGCTTTCTCCTTTTCTGATCAGAAACTATGTTGCCGACGCAACACCTCCTATCTCACACCGCACATTGTCAACAAATTTTCATCAGGGGTCTTGTGTGGGTAATAGCAGGCTACCGTGTGTCTGCAGGCCAAGTGGATCTGGGGGTGTCAGATGCAGTCAGTTCCTGCACCTGAGCCATCTCTATCTGTAGTGCTCACACCCCGCAGTGACCCTGCAGCCACTAACAAGAACTTCTGCATTTGCAGGCCAAGTAGTTCTGGGGTGTCAGATGCAGTTATTCCTGCACCCGAGCCAGCTCCATCCCTGGTGCTTACACCCCGCAGTAACCCCCGCCACCTCTTTGTGCACCACCAGCTGCCCTCAACAGAAGCCAGCCCCTCTTTCAGCCCCAGTCCAGCGGACGCTGACAAGGGCAAGGGCCGTGCTGAGTATCGTGAGGAGGATCAGCCAGGCCCTAGCAAGCCTGCTGGCCAGCAAGAGGACAATGCTGAGGGTGGGCGTTCTGTCCAGGACCAGTCTCGGCAGCAGTCAGGCCGTGCTATGCAAGAAGAGGCAGAGGAGGAGGACGGCAATGATGAGCAGCTATCAGACGCACAGGTGCTATTACCAACTACTGTTTCAACTATGAACTCTGCAACATACTGGATCGTCATTGCACGGCCAATGTCTTGTTAGAGAAAGTCACTGTGTTCATTTTTGTGACCATTTGTTTGTGCAAGCAGAGCCACAGCACTGCTGTTGGATCTGGAAAAGCCAAGTGAGCTCTTTTGCTGTGTCTATGATCATCAAGACTGCACACCAGCATCCTTGTCGTGACTCTGCAGCCAATCAATCAATCAATCAATCAATCAATTTTACTGTCCTTGGGACCCAACAGGGGGGTCAACAGACAATATCAACAATGAAGGTGTTCACCAACTCTGCATCACATGTTCAACAATCAAGTCTGTGTCAAAGCGGACATCCTAGATCTTCCACAAAAAACGTGCCTGACCAGTAGCAGCTGAATGCAGATCAAGCAGCTTCTGCCAATCCTGGCTGGTACAGAGTTCAGCATATCGCCTAGTGAGGCTCAGCTTGCCATGCTGGCACGCAGTGAAGGCTCAGCAGAGCTCAAGCGCATTGCCAACTTCTCAGTCACTCACAAGATGTGGGGCTCTGTCAGATGGCTGGAGCCTGTTGATATCCGCGGTCTACCTCTGAAGGACGTGGTCATCATTGCCAAGAGCAATGTGTCTGTAAGTTCTGCTCATGCTGACATCATGCATCCTGTTTCCACCTGCTGTCTGTATACATACCGTTCCATCATTCTGTGTTTACACAGAAGATTTTGCACTGCCAAGCGGGAAGGGCATGTCGTCTGACGGTGCTGAGCCTCTTTGCATTGTGTGACATACAGTGTAAGCAAACTTGAACCATGACAATGGTATAAACGTTGCATAGTTGATCAGACCAGCATGCAACTTGCACAATACAATGAGGTCCACAGCACATGCAGAATGGTAACTGTTTGCTTTCAGATTGCATGTCCCTTTGCATCTTCCAAAAGCTGTTTCTGTATGCTAATGGTGTCTGACATCATCTAACAACACTTTCGTACATTTTGCTGCGTGTATACACATCTTGCCTCAAACATTGTTATCTGTACAGGTTTACCCTGAGGATGGCCCTGCAAAGCCAGACCTTGGTGACAGCCTCAACAAGCCTGCAGAGATCAGCCTGTACAAAGTTTACAAAAGAGACGCTAACAGCAATGCCGTCAAAGAGGGCCCAGAACTGGACAAATTTGTACAGAAGCTGAAGAAGACTGCCTCTAGGCAGGGCACAGAGCATGTTGACTACGATGCAGACAAGGGCATCTGGCGCTTCAGAGTTGAACACTTCAGCAGGTGATGCTCATGTCTGTGTGCGCCCCACCAACTCTCTTATCAATGCGAGCTATACAGCCATTGCTTAGTTGGGTCATGTTTGCAGTGACTGCACCTTGTCACTGTGCTAGCTTGATTGATCCATCGACCTTTGCACTGACTGATGTTTGCATACAATGCAATGCTTGGCTCATTTAGCAGCGCTCAAAGCAACAACATTACCAAATGCCTTTAGACCCATGTACTTGGAGGCAACATTTGCTTGCCAGAATAGTTGGTCAAATTTGGCATGACCCAATGATGAACAGCACGCTGGGCCTAGCATGCAGAAGCGTTGACATAGCTTGCTTATGTTGACGCTCTGCAAGCTAGGCCCAGCAGCCTACTCATCATGAAATGCTGTCAACTCCTCTTTCTGTACGGTCAATGAGATACCATGCCAAAAGCTTGTTTGGTCTGCTTCCAGGTATGGCTTGATTGACTCATCTGACGATGAAGACGACGGCCAAACCGAGCCAATGCAGGACAAGACACCTCCAGGCAAGACCGCACAGGCATCCAAGAGCAATGCGCCCTCAAAGGATGCTCAGAACATGGACGCTGAGGGCGGCCCTGCTGCCTCTGGCTTTGGTCTGTTTGATGAGGATGAGGACATGGAAGATGACTTGGGCAGCGATCAGACAGGTGAAAGCCAGACTCACCACTGCAGCTGATTGCTGCGAAGTATTATCTTGCTGTGCTGTGCTGTGCACTGCAACGCTGTGCAGTGCAGGTCCCGTACATTGGCATGACTGACTAGCATGGCCACAATATGTTCCAAAGCATCTGATGAGCAGCAGCATGGTGATGCGTCCAAGCAGCTGCTGTGCTTTTCCCTGCTCGGTCTGCTTATACAGGTAGGTTTGCGGCCAACTGAATGCCTGTTGCTTGCTGCAGGTGGTGTCAACCTTGATGGCACAGATGACAGGGGTCTTGAGTCCTTTTTGCAGCCTGCAAGTCGTACAGCTAGTGGTCATTTGATGATGGAGGATGATGACATGCCAAGTGGGTTGCTTGGCTCCCTGCTGCTCAACTGACCTGCATGTTGCATGAGGGAGGAATGCGCGTGCATCAGCTTCAAGCAGCTTGGATCAAAGCAGGGCAGATAGCCAGATAGCACTTGTACAGTAGAGACCACAGAGCAATGCTGCTCAGACTGTTTTTGCTTTACTCCCCCCCCACTGTGTGCACAATGTAGTGCTCCAGTGGCACGCTTGCTTTGTGCTTGTAAGCTGGCCGCTAGCAATTGTAAACATTTAGAGAATTTTACCTTGTAATGTATGTTCACCCATTTCAAGCCACTTATGTTTTGCTGCCTTGTCATTTGGCTGAAAAGCTGTTTGCAGTCTGGATCATTGCTTGGTCTGACTGATATTTCCTGAAGCTTTCAAGCTGAAGGCATAGATGCAATGGGCATTTGCATACTTCCCTGCATGTTCACATACTTAGGACGCTGCCTTGTCAGTTTAGTTTCGCTTTCCTGGCTATAGGCCCTGTGCAAGCATGCAGAATGACTCAGCATCAGCGCCCACTGTTGCCTGTTACTTGCCATTCCTCCAAAAGTCTATGGCAGCAGACAACGAGAAGGTTTTGCTGCACGTGCATACAAGCACCATACCTGTATGCGAGTCATGCCTTGAGCAGTGTTCTCCAGTGCATTCTCATTGCATCAACACCTGCACTCTGACAGTGCTGGGATGTAGGTCCCAGCCCAGAGCAAGCTCGTCGCAGTCCTGAGCTAGCTCTTGCTTTATCAGCCGGGTATCAACATGACCCTGAAGAGCTCATGCACATGCAGCAAGCTCTCTTCACTGGCCCGCAACTGGACGGGCCTGCTGGACCCAAAAGACGCTCCAAATCTGCTGACCCAGGTGGCCTTCAGTCTTTCTCTCAACAGCACACAGACTGCCTGCATCATCAGCTCGCCTATCACGCATGACCTTCTGCAAAGCAGAGTATCCTCGTGCATAAGCACCACTTGAGTTGTGCACGCTGTGATTCAGTGGGTACTTTCATTGGCTTGGCCCCATAAGCTAAAACCTCATCACCAACAGATTAAGCATGTTGTCATGACAAAGGTGATGTTCAGCCAAAACCACTGAAGATTTTCTGACGCTTGCAGCACCGTTCATCAAGCCCGCCACCTTTGCTGAGGGACAGGCTCCCAATGTCTGGAGGCGGCCACAACCTGCTCTGCAACCTCCCACCAACACTTCACAGGGTGAGCACCTCTGATTGATTGCGTCACCATTTATTGCCACTATCTTGATGTGCATGATTGCTACATTTGTGACTGTCTGCGGACATTCTTGCAACCAAGATCTCACCCCATTAGCAGCACTTCAATGTGGCACTTGCAGCTTACTGTCACCTTATCAAAGCCTGTCTCATAATCTCCATCTTGCATCTCCCAGCGACCACTCTTGGCTTATGCAAATGAGTATCCGCCTGTCTGCTTGCCTTCCGCAATCAAGACCTGCTAGATTGGACATGCCACTTGTGGCAGAAGAGTGCAAGTACTGGCAGCCTCAAAAGCCATAGGACAAAGTATGTGAGACCACTGCAAGCCCTGGCATCTGCAATCATCACAGTACAACGTCAAGCCTGCATGCAGAAGAGCCAGCGTCTCCCAGCTCTACAGCCCTGGTCATAGCAGACTTACCCACCAGCCACGCAAGCAGCCAGCCAGAGGCACACAAATTTGATGTCAATGCTACCTCTGGCTGTTTGGTCGATGCTGGTCTCATGCTGGGACAATCCTGTCGAGTTGGCTGGTCTCCCAATGGCACCCTGGTCATTCCAGGTATGCTGGTACTAGTGACAGAATGCATAGACTGAAGGCGCTGACCAGACTTGGAACACTGAGTATGGAGTGTACGCATATAGCAGACTCTGGTAGTACTGTGCAGTGCGTTGCACCATGACAGCCAGGTTGGCTTTGTTCACCTGCAACATGGGCCTTTAATTTGAATCTTGGGAGGTGGCCAATTGGAACAGCTCAGAGTGGTGTGGTCTGTTTGGCACATAGCAGTCTGCAATGTTCTGTGACATGTCACACCATGTTGCAGAGTGTTATGGAGCCAAACATGCTGCCAACATGTGGAGCAAAACCTCTCGAGGTCTGCCCAGTTGCCAACTGCATGTCCAGTGCACAGTTGGAAGCATCCTCCATGACTTTCACTGGTAATTGCTGGCTGCAAAAGCAATGCTTGACGCTGCATACCAGGTGCATCCAAATCAGTCCGCATGCTGTGACTCTTTTCCAGCTCTGTGAAAGCTTTTCGCTTGCTTCTGAGAAGATGCAGTGGGTATTCTTGGTCGCAGGTCGGGGGGCTCTGCAATCTGGCATCACCTTTGCTCGAATTGCACATCTGCCCACACCTGTGTTCCCTCGAGCTGACAGAAGGAAGCCCGTCAAAGAGCAGCGGCAGATTCTCAAGCAACAAGAGGACACGCAGCGCAGGCATCTGGAGCAAGCTTTGCAGTTGCATTTAGAAAGCAGCTTGCCAGACCCGGCTCAGCCCTCAGGTAAGCATACCAGTTTGCATGATGCCAAATGCCTTCTCGTCGCAGATGTTGCTGAATTGCTCACCTTTGAGTTGAACTGACAATGAGGCATGCGTGCTGTGTTATCACTGCTAGTATAGCGTACAGCACAAGTCAATTCTGCCATGTCTGCACACTGCACTGCTGTTGAGCACACTTGTCAGGGATGCACATAAACAGATGATCACAGCAGGAGAAGCTGCTGCTGCAAGGTTTGTGTGCTTGATCCAAGCTGAACACTTGCAAGCTGGTCTGCTCTATAAAGTGATGTCGCCCCAAAGACATTGTCAACGGCTTGTCTAGCGTGTTGTTGGTCTTGAACACGCTTGCCACTTACTGCGCAGGGGCTGTGACAGTGACCGATGGGTTGTCTGACCCAATGCTGGCTGATGAGCAGGACAGCTATCCACCTGGTACGCATAGTGCATACTGTCATACTTTGTGAACACACGAACCACCTACATACACTGCTTGCTCAACTTGTTGCAACGAGAGATGGCTGGTGTAAGGACATGTCGTCAGCATAAAGCTGCACTGTATCTCAGGAACCGCTGCTCATACCATATTCTCACAAACTGATTCGCCTTCTGCTGCAGCCTTGTTTATGTAGGATCGCCTCCTCTGTACATGCACTTATATTTGTTGTGTTCAAACACTCAGAGTGTGATTATGACAGTGCACATGCTATGCAGCCTCTGCACAAGACGACAGTGGTCCAGTCATTCCAAGGTGGCGGCTGAAGTGCAAGTGCGAGTCTGAGCTGGAAGTCCTGCATGACAAGCTGACTTCACTCAGCAAAGCCATTCTTGACAATGTGAGTCAGCCATGCATCATTCATCTGCTGTGTGCAACACAGAGAATTGCGCGCTGCACCATCAAAGCTGTCAAGCAAGCTATCTAAAATCAAGTCTGTCAGTTGCAAGGCCAAACATCAGCTGCTGTGGCATTGCAGCTTCGGAACCACCATGTTGCGCAATATGGGTCTGTTGTTGCCTGCTGCTTCCAATCAATCTGCAGATATTTTGTGCTTGTAGATGAAAGGTGTGTCTATCATGCCTATCTGGTACCTGATGCAAAGGCGTGTGTATTGGTCAAATTTTGTGCACTGTCACTAAGATGTGTTTATGGGTGTGCACTGCAGGCGGATAAAGTGCAGGCTTTAGTTGTGCAACAGCAGATGTACACCTGGACATTGGTTTTTGTGCTGTATGCCGCCATTGATGACCGCTCAGAGATTGACCTTGCAGACAGGCCCATTTGGCCAACAATGCAGCGCAGAGCAGACCTGAGCCATTGGCTGCAGGCAAGCCGGCCGTGTTCCTCATTCCTACACATATAGCCATGTTGAGTCATCTGTCAACGCAAGCTGTGTTGAGCACGGCAGCAGGGCATGTGATATGCCATTCAACCCACATGCAAGATGTAATATTGTCATCGTGATGAGGCCCACATCAAACAGCACCTATCAAGACATTGATGTCAGAGTGGATGCCTCAACACAAAGCAGAGCTGTGCACCTGCTGAAGTGCAACCAACACGGCCTGTGCAAAGCAGCACTTGCATTTGTATCCCTGCAGCTTCTCTTCTTGCTTCTACTTAGTCAGCCACACGCACTCAGGTTTGTGATTTCTGTGCAGGTGGCAGCGGCACCAGGAATGCAGGCTGGCCTCCATGGCAACCGCCCATCTGGCCTGCAGCAGATTGCTTCACTCCTATCTGGGCATCAAACAGCTGCAGCTGCTGTTGTAGCAGCCTCCTTGGGAGATGTACGGCTGGCCACATTGATCTCTCAGGTGATACACAGTCAATGCTGTGCCCATCATAGTGCCCACAAGATGATTTTTGTTGCATTTCAGCTTGCACATCAGGGCCTCAGCTGCTCAGCTCAGCTTCACAAAGTCTTGTGAATACAGAAGTTTGAGCCAACCATTGTTAGCTATGACGTGTTGTCCAAGTCGTCTGGCTGTGGCACACTCAGCTCTTGCAGCTCAGGTCTGCTCAGTTTCGCGCCTACATGAGGGCCTTGCAACAATACCTCACTGCATGCACCAGCAAAACTGGTATACATATCCATATGCGGCTTCAACATCAGAAGGCCCTGCATTGCATCCTGCCGGCATTACTGTGCACTGAAAAAGTTGGAAACGCTGAAGACCTGAGAATGATCTGGAATCAGTCTCTGGGATTGGTCAAGGGCATTTATATAAATCTCATAACGCAACCTGCCCTTGAGGTCCTCAGAGGCGGCATAGACTTCAGCAAAATGCAATTGGCCAGTACGCTATTGAGCTGATCAGTTTTGCAGTGCGGATGCTGCATCTTAGTGCATACTGTGCTGCTTCACAGGACACCAGATTGCAGCTGCAAATCGCCCCAGCTACACTTTCTGACAAGTGTCATCTGGTGCTGCAGTCTCCCAACTGTGCAAAACTTTCCTGACATTGTTCTTTGATGTGATGCAGGCTGGGGTGAGCTCCAGGGTGCAACAGCTAGTCAAGAAACAGCTGGACAAATGGCAAGAGCAGTCATGGGAGGACGAGGCATACTCTCAGCACATAGATGAGGACCGTCTGCTCATCTACCAGCTGCTGGCAGGGCAGGTGCATGCCATCACCCCTAGGTTGAACCTAGACTGGCGGCAAGCCTTAGGCTTGCACTTCTGGTGCGCGCGCCAAGCACAGCTTCAGAACACGCTGCTCTGAGCGAGACTTTGGCACAGAACGATGGCTCAAGTTGGCTTCGTTTGCAAATGTGTCCATGCCATAGCTTTGCAGCATGACATGCATGCACATCTTGTCCACGCTGCATGCCAAGATCCGGATTTGCACCAAGTATTTAATTCAGTTGCATTTGGATCTGAGGGAGATGTGAACGTCCTGCTTTTGAATGTTTCAACACCTGATTCATGTCCACTTTTACTTTAATGGTAATTTTTTCAACAGGTACAAGCAGTCAGCTACAGCGTCTGTCGCTGATGGGCTGCAACACTTCTTCAATCTGTCATCTGACTGAGCACCTCAAATTGCAACAGGTACAAGCAGCCAACCACAGCCTCTGTTGCTGAAGTGTTGGACAGCTATGCAGCCTCAGTCAGCCAAGGGCAGGGCACTCCGGGGCCCAAGCCCCTGTATCTTGAGTCACATGGCGTCAGTCCACCAAAGGATGCAAATGCAGCACATTCTGCAGCGCACACCTTTGCCAATGCCACAGACTTCCAATTGCTGAGGCTGGCTGCTGAGGACCTGCCTAGCACTGACATCAAGTCAGGTCTTGGCGAGCTGCTTCACCCTGCAGGTAAAGATGCATTGTAACTTTTGCTGGTGCCCTGGTATGCATCTTGAGTCACATGGTATCAGTCCATCAAAGCACGCAAATGCAGCACAGTCTCCAGAGCACACAGTTGCTGATGCTACAGACTTTCAGCTACTGAAGCTGGCTGCGGAAGATCTGCCTAGTACTGGTATCAAGTCAGGTATTGGCGAGCTGCTTCGTCCTGCAGGTAGCATCCAGTTGTAGCTGCTGTTGTGCGTCTTGCATGCATATAGGGCTCACTACTACTTGGTGCTGCTTGTATTACAGCAGTCAATTTGCAGTATGCTCCGATGTCTTCTGATTCTGCGAAGATAGCATAGATGCCCACCTGCATGCCTCATGGCTAAACAGCAGTCATGTGATGCTGCACCATGTCTGTTGCACGCTCCAAAGCTATCAGATTTGTTTTTGAAATTCCACCATGATTATTCACAGATGATGGCTGTTTTGCATGTCATCTGGTGCATGCTGCCAAACATCCGTTACATGTTGCAATGTATTTGTTGCATGCAGGCGTGACGCCAGACCCACTGGACCATTCCTTTGTGTGGCAGCTGCTGACCGTTCTGCAAGCTGTGGATGCCTTGTCAGTGGAAGATGCCTCAGGCTGCGCCCCAATCCAGGTCAAACATTCCCTCTGAAAGCTAGCAAGGATTAGCCACTCTGTTTATGAGCTGCAGGCTCAACAATCTTGAGTCAGTGACACACTGCCTACACAGCCCTTCTGCATTGAGTGTTTGTGGATGCAATGTCACTTATCGTATTGTCAGGAACAGTACACTCCTGACTATGCAGATGACGTCATGATATGCACAGACCATAGCATTGAAAGCACACCTTGCTATGTGTTATAGCCCTGGTCACTTTGCATTCTGCTGTGCTGGGTGCGGAAAACCCACACTAGCTAGATAATGCGCAATTCCATTGGGGGTACACTACAGCCTCTGGTCAACAAAGCAGCTCCAAGTTGCTTGCACAGCAATGGCAGCGAAGCACACACCTTTGCTGTTCTGCGTGAGCACATTCTCAGCAGGCTTTGCTATACCTGGGGCTGCAAAATTTTTGCATCTCTGCCAGGCAAAAGCTCTGCAGCTGTGTGCATGGCAATGAGATGCTTCCAGTGTGCTCCAGCACTTGAATGAACTTGTGTTTGCCTGTTCATGTTGCTGTGCATGCTCTGAGTTGCTGACATGATCATTCTTGATCAGCTTCATACCACAATGCTGGCTCTTATACCCTGCGGCATAGCAGCAAGCCTTTGTTACAAGATGTGCTTGTGGGTATTTGTGGCTGCTGAAGTTTGTGACACAGCATTCAAATGCCTGCAGATGTGCTTGTGGACGCTTGTGACCGCAAATGCTTAGCGAGCGTTTGCCACACTGACAGTTGTCGCCCAATGCTGCACCCTTTGCGTGCAAACGCAGCAGGTGTCTCTACTGAACCCCAAGCTGGTGAACAGTACGTACGTCTCAGCATCAAGATGTTGTGTAAAGTGTAAGGGGTAATATTGTGCACCCTTTCAGGGTCATGGGTAAGGGGGAGTATCTTGTACCCTGCACCACAGTATAGCAGTATCAAGAGCTTGCGAATCATACAGGTGTTCCAGCTGCACATGAGCCTGATCGCTCAGCTGGAGAATCTGGGGCACATGGCCCACTGGGCAGTCTATGTAGCTCTGCACATCCCAGACCACCCTGCTCAGGAATGGCACTTCCTCAGGGAGCATGTTGTTCAAGAGCTGCTGAGGAGGCATGCACCTGTCTGGGCTTCAGACTCTCGCACTCAGGACTTCCTGCTGCACAAACTACACGTGCCTGCCGCTTGGCTGGACCAGGCTTTGGCTCAGTGGGCCAGCTATTGTCATGATGACTCAGGTGAGAAGACAGGAACTTCTTGTCTGGCAGTGCCCAACCATTCTGTATGTGCTGTAAAGCAGACGGCATCTGCCAGGCGTTTTGTGGGCGTATTTTGTGTTCCACTGCAGGCTAAGCCTCAGCTGGTCTGGGACTGCATCTGACTTCAACTGGGGAAAGTTTTGCCGATGTCTTGGCTTACCTGAGCAGCTTGCATCTTGCTCAAATGCATATTATCTTTCAAACAAGCCTGAGAGGCAGGAACAAATGTGCGCCACCTGTGACTGCAGCCTGCCTCCCTGTCTTACCCTGCGGCATGGCAAAGCAATGCAGAATTGCCCTCAATGCTGCCAGATTCTGCCATTAGTATGTTGCTGCTGAAGTGCAGCATCCAGACATGATTTGGTCCTACCCTCCACGCTGTCAGAGACTGCAGTTTACGTGTTGCCGCAGATGAGTTGCAGCATCTCTTGCAAGCTGAGCAGTGGAATGAAGCCCATCAGCTGCTGTGGCTTCAACCAGCGCCACCGCTGTTCTTTGCCTGCAGTCGACTTGCAGCATCAGGCCATAATGCAATCCTACCCTGCATAATGCTAAGTATTATACGCTGTGTGTTGTTGCAGATGAGTTGCAGCATCTTTTGCAAGCTGAGCAGTGGGATGAAGCCCATCAGCTACTCTGGCTGCACCTGGCGCCACAGCTCTTCTTTGCCAGCCACACTCAGGAAGACGCCTACCCCACTGAGCAACAGCAGCGGTTGCAGAGCCAGCTCCAGCACCTAATCTCCAGACTGCAACCACATGCTGCCCAGCTGACAGATTCTGATGATGCAACAAATCCAGCCGACATACATGCGCAACATGCAAGCTGGGATCAGGGCGTAGGAGTATATGCTACATACTATGCGCTGCAGGTGTGTAGGTTGCATCCATCCTTCCACACAGGGCAGAGTAACATGGAATTGTGCAGAGTAGACACAGCCACTGTTGTATATTTGTACTCACCTGCAGACTATGTGGCCACTGGTCATTGAAGCTTGTCAGCTTTTGAGTGACATGCACATTCCATGCAATATACTTCCAGAATGGTCCAGAAAGCTTCCATGCATGTCTCATGTGTGTGCAACTGACTGCATGCCACAGTGTGCCCTGTGCGCTAGTGTTGAGTTGGCTTTACTTGTGCAGGAGCAATTTAGAAGTGCTGGCAGGCGTGCTGAACAGCAGCAGCAGCGAATGCATCAGAATTTGGGCTTTGCTCACCAGCTGCAAGATGTTGCTTCTCTATGGAGCCAAGGTTCAGGAGCTACACTTCGCCAGGTAACTAATCACTTTGGCACAACACCAACACACTGTCCATGCAGTGTTGTTCACACCAGTCCTCTGATTGACAGCATGCATACCACCGGCTAAGAAACATTCTGGAAAGTGTCTACATACATGATCATTGTTCTTGTCAGCACACTCATGCTTGTGTATCTTGTCAGATGTATAATCGAGCAAGTGCAGATTGCAAGCTATGTGAACACAGGCTGTGAGCCGGTTATAAGCACGCTCAGATTGCATGTTCAAGTGTGCATTAGCAACCCAGCTGAATGAATGGCTGAGTTCGAATTCTTGGTGGATGCAGGTTGTCCTATCAGAGTTGTCTGCTTCAGTAGCGAATTGGCTTCTGAAGGACACATCCTCCGCACAGCAGCAGCCAGCAGACTTTACTTTTGACAGCCTAAATACCGACAGCAATTTGCTGAATTTGCAGCTAGCCGCAGGCTGGCTTGCACAGGCTGCTGGATGACAGCATGCCTTAGAGAGTTCGAAAGCAGACTTCAAATGTACACTCTGCTTAGGTTCCTGCAGCTTAGGTAGATCAGTCGCAGCACAGATCTAGAGAGAGATGTTGTCGAACCACTGATCAATTGCAGTTGCCTTTGCTCTTTGGGACATGCATGGATGTTAGGGCACATGCATTGATTCATAGCGGTACACGTACAGTGCTACAGTGGCGTGACTTCTACAAAGACCTTGAAGAAAATCAGCATGATACTGCGTAAAGCACTAAGCAAATCAGGTTGGCAAACGCTTCACGAACAAATCATGTTGTCCTTACAAATCACCAAGCCTTCTGATGTCTCGAATAACACTGCTACTGCTTCACAATATAATACAGTTACAAATGTACAAGCAGAGGTGTCACAGGTACCATTCCCTAAAGCTTTCATCCTGTGCGGACATGCGCTGCACCGCTGCATATGTATTGTGCATGTACCCTCGCAGCAGCATGCCTGGGTTGCCTACAACATGGTCTCGAACAGCAATATCATTCTCAATCACCTTGCCCAAATACGCCCGCAAGGACTTCAAAGCAATGATAACATTGTCTGCCACCAGAAACTCAGGATGCGTTGCAACAAAGTCGTCAAAATCAACCTGTGTGTATGGATGCTCACCACCTCGCCGACGAGGGCTCTCTAGTAGTTTCTTCAGCCTTTGATAATGCAATGCTGTGTCAGCATACGGAATCGTCAGCATGGTTGGCTCTTTCAGCAGTAGCTCATTGATGTCCAGCTTGTGATTGAAAAGCCCCCGCAGCATTATGAGCTTGTCTGTGACATCTGTTGGTGGCATTACCACAAGTTTGGCCAACATCTTTGGAGGGAATGCAGATAGCGGCAGCTCTGGCAGTATGCACAGCACATCAGCCAGCCTGTCTTTGAACTCAGCTTTGGTGTGGGTTCTTATTGTCTGATCCCTAGCCAGGCTGATGACACGCTTTGATGGCCCCTGGTCTGCCAGAAACAGGCGCTTTGCTTTGCCCTGCCCTTCGGCCAACCATGGAGGTCTGATGATCACTTCCTCATCATGCAGGAGCTGTAAAGATTGCCTGCTGATAGGTTCATTGACTTGCGCTGTTGCGACAGCTCTGCAACATTGCTGTGAGCGGGAGCGGTGTTTGTGATGCTTGGGGATTCGAGCTGAGGTGAAGTGTTGGTGATTTGGCGCTGGACGAAGCAGTAAGTTTGCCTACAGAGCAGACAGGTGCCTCAAAAACTGTCTGCGATGCCGGGAGCAGCAACAAATGCAATGTATGTAATAAATGTGTGACCGACCTGCATAAACCGCCTTACTTTCCACCAGGCTGGTCACTTGAGGAGGCCTTTGAGGTCTCTGCAGTTTGCTGACGATTCTGCAGTTGCAGTGTCGTGTCGTTCAGAGCCGCAAGACGGCATGAGAGCAACCCAGGAAATCATGGCAGAGGCAGATTTCAGCGGCACATGTCGCACAGCAGATTGGTGAGCGGTCTCACCGGTGCTTTGCCAAACAAAGCTTCCCTGGTCATGGCACTCACGAGATCAGCTCCCAACACCAAAGTCGCGATTCCAAGAAACCCCGCGCTCGCTTTGAACGCCAAGTCTGGCAAATTCATGGCCCAAGAAATGCTTATCGAGATTGCGACACTGTACTTGCGTGTGTCAGGGATCGGCATAACGCCAAGGCACAACGCAGATACCTGCACACACACACGCAAAGATCAGCTCTGCAAACACTGTTTGCCAAACAGGGCTTGCGGAGGTCTGCGGTCACACGTCATACCGTGCTTTCCCTTGTATTCGCTTGCAGCCAGCATGGAACATGCTATCAGACATTTCTCAGCATCCAAGCTTCTACTGCTACAAGATGGTGCTGGGCGACTTGACAGCGTAGCTAGCACGGCGCCTCCGGGCTCCACCAGGACTGGGCAAGGACCTGTTACCAGCAGGAGCTGGCTGAAGCTCGATGATCAAGGGGCCATCAGCTACGTCAAGGCGTGTATTGCAGTCCGCTGTTGTGCGTTGATCACTTGCGATCTTGGCTGCAAGAGAAGCTTTGCAACCAACAGAATCTCACTCTGTCAACACCGAGCTGATACTCAATTGGAGAGCCTCGCAATTTGCCTGCAGGGAGACAAGCAGCTGATGAGCAAGGAGCTAGCTATACCACACAGGGACCTGAGGCTGCTTGACCCTGAGGTGCAACACATGTCTGAACGCGTGAATAGCGGATGTGCATGACACATTTCAACAAACATGTGCAACTGACGAGAGGCAGCACGGCCATTGCCAAAAGCCCTTGAGCATCAAAAGCAGGCCCTCAGTGCAGCTCATGTCGCCTAACACCACCAGACTACCAGTCAGGCTGCCCAGCCATGTGTACAGTGTGTCCTTACATGTCAACCTGCATGTTGTTGCATGTCTCAATATTCCACATCACCATTCTATCTTGTACAACATCACCCTACAAACTTTGCGTTCTACCGTTTGCACTCTGGCTGATATCATGCCACAGGTTCCTGAGGCACACCCCTCCGCAGTCTTCATTCGTGAGAAGGCTTTGGTCATACATCTGGAGAGCACGCGCATGGTCATCGCCAAGGACGCCGTCTACGTGTTAACAGTGCCCAGCGCTTTGGAGCCCAATGTTGGCGTGCTGCCAACAGCGGACGCCCCGCTGGTGAAAGACCTGACACTGCGCCTCAGCACTGGTGCAGAACCATCTGGCAGACCGTTGACAAGGTGCATTCACGCTGCACACTTGTGCAGCACCGCATTGGCCTGCCATTGCTAGCAGGTGTGTACAAAGTGGTGTGGAAGCAAGCACGCCAAGCGTGTACACAACTGACAGGGCTGCTTCCTTGACCAGGGGCTCCTATTGTGACGCTGATCGGCGTAGACTTTTCTTTCCCTTTTTTGTGACATGCATACTCAACAGAGTGCTGTTTGCAAGCTGTTAATGCCTTTTTGACGTCCTGCCTTTCAGAACCCAGTGTTGCACGTGAGAGGCATACCCGGTTTCTGCTTGCAAGCAGTCGATGTCCTCTGCTTTTCACTGCACTTTGTGCACTCAGATTCGATTGTCCCTGTGCATCAACAATCGATATGATCCGGCAGGGCAGAGTGCAATATCCACATTGATGTGGCCCTGATGCATGAGCTGCTGATGCCTGCCGCACTTCACTCCGCTTCACTCAATGCACTCAAACCGGAATTTGACTGTGCACCAATGGCTGGAATGCCCTACCAGTGAAAAGAAACATGCAAAGTCTACGGATTTGGGGGAGATGTTTGTGTAATTTTACCTTTCTTGCACCAGGGCAGAGCGCAATGCTCACATTGATGTGGCCCTGCCGTATGAGTTGAGGGCGCTAGAAGGGGCCTTGCACACAACAGTGGCTGCTTTAGAGGCAGCCACGCTGCAGCTGGAACAGCAAATTGGGGCAAGCCTGGACAACTTGGATCACAGGGTATGAAGCTCTAATCTCACTTGGGCATAACAGCATCTGTAACAGAACTCACACCTAAGGCTGGTGCAAATGCCGCTCAGTTTGCACAGAGTATAGTCTTTCACAGCTGCTGCTAATGCCGCATCTTTCCTGGGCTGAAGCAAGGATTTGTCTGGCTGGCTGTGAGTACTGAGCACTGAGTAGCAACTGCATCATAGGGTATGCACAGTTGCATCATACAGTGTGCAGTCATGCAAGCTCTGCATAGACAATTGCCATGTTGCTTGTCCAGGTCTCAAGGGCATCAGATGTCATCCGCTGCACAGGGCACGCCTTTGCTTGTCAGGCTCTGCTGCTGGCCTGGTACTTGGCTCCATGAGGCATGGCTGCACCATCATGTGTGTACACTCTGCTTATTGCACATATGGACTCTAATGCAACAAGTCAGCAGGCCAGCAGATAGTGACGCAGCCAGACTAATGGGTGAAAAGCTGACCCCTTCACTGCTGCTGATCTGGATGCAGATATCACGCAGGGAGCTGGAGAATATACAGCATGGCAAAGGCAAGATATTGCGCCTGCAAACCAGAGTATCCAGGCTCACACAGGTGAGTGCTCCTGACAAATTGCATCCAATTGCAATTTCACTAGGACCAGCCTGGTGAATGGAAAATTTGTGTAGCGACATATCCTGCACTCTGCTCATTTGATTGGTACAGAAGTGCGATGTGTATGCAGTGTATATCATGATATTTCACAAATAGCATTTCTTGATATGTAGCCATACATATGCTGCTTCATATGCATACGTATACTATGTCGTTACTGTATTTTTCAGCACATCAAGGGAAGTTTGGGGTGTGCTGGCAGGTTTTGGAAGATATCCTGGATGATGATGCAGACATGGCTGACATGTACCTCGCCCGCCGTGCACAGATGGCGGCCACTGCAGCCATCAGTGTCTCACAGCGCAGAACAGATGATGAACGCAGGACCAGCACATCTGGCAGACCAGGTTCCTTTGCTGCTCTGTACGCTGCTTGCTGAATGCGCCAGTCATGTGCTGCCATATCATGCTGATTGCACTAGTGAATTGCAGCTCGACATCAAGGCCGCAAGTAGTGTGTGTCAATGCTCAGTGCAACAGCTACCAGTGTCTCCCAGCGCAAGACAGATGATGAGCGCAGGACCAGCACATCTGGCAGAACAGATGCTTGTGCTGCCCTGCGCCCACTTCACTTAAGTCAATCAGTACATGAAGATCAATGGGGGTTGCATTCAAACCATGTCAGAGTGACACAATGCTACTTGCTGCATGAGATAGCCAAATTTGCTGTGCCCACTTGCTGCATGTGCTATGCCGTTTTGCTACATCAAATGCTGGTGTGTTTTCTTGGATACGCTAGTGTGTTACAGTTCAGCACAAGAGCCTCAAGCAGTGAATGTATGTACTCAAACCCTACTATTTTGGGCAATCTTATGCATGCAAACATGTCAAACGTGCTTTCCACACCTTGTTGTACTGTAGCACCAGTCCTTGCTGATCATTTCGGCGCTACCTATCAGCATTATTACAGCTTTGCATCTGATGATATTGCTTTGCGCTGCTGATTGTGAGGCTTTGCATGGCAGTCATAAAAGACGTTGCACAATGCTGACACAGATGCAGGAGCCGCGTCACCAGATTACCAATCCTGAAAACCATTTTGACAATGCAAATGGTGGGCCGCTTGGGCAGCTGTGCTGACTTCATGGCAGCAGCACTCACTCTTATCAAGCATGCCTGTTTGTTGTGAAGCCAACTGAACGTGGGCACCTACTGCGTATCATGCTGCATGCTGTTAATTAGCTTGGGAAGGCTTAATGCTGTGTTGTGTTGACCTAATGGGCAGGGCCATTGCAGCAGGGGCAGTTCCTGACCCCTAAGGATTGTCCAGGGAAGACCTGGTGATGCAAGTAGCAGAAATATATGATTATTCTTCTTGTTCTTGCAGGGGCCCCAGTGCCAGACCCCCAGGGGCTTTCCAGGGACGACTTGATGATGCAAGGACAGAGGCCGCATCAGGCAGAAGCTCACAAGCGAGCATCTGACAGTGGCATCATTTTGCAGCACAAGAAGCGGCGCTCTAGCAACACTGGGTAAATGCTTCTCAGTGCTTGTTACTGTCAGCCGCTACAATCATTCTGACTCAGCCAAGGTAGTTACAATTGCTGCCTGTCTACAAACAATGATAGGGTTTGCAACAATGTGTATGAGCCTAGGGCTTTATTGTTCATGCTGTCATGCATGGTCAGCTTTGCTTGCTTGTGTGATTGCAAGCACTGTTCAAGAGTTTGGCTTGCAAACACAGTGATGCAAGATCTTGACCTTTAGTGCCCTTGTGCAACCATGTCGCCAATTGTGCAATCTGCTTCAGGCCCAGTCCTGCTGTATTAGCCATACATCAGCTGCAAGCTGTGGTGTTTTGTGCATCAGGATTGTGAAGCGTCACTTTCCTGCTGCACCTCAGCTGCAGACCCAGTTGTATCAGTGTGTTGCAGCGGGAGCGCAAAGCTGTGGGAGCGTGTCAGCAACCCATCAGGTATTGCACAATGCCAAACGCACCATGCATTCCTTACTCATGACCACAGAGGTTCAGTGTCATCAGCATGTGGCTTCAATAATGTGATGTGCCGCCTGCCTTAAGAGCCCAGACATACTGCCAAATCCCATGTTCGCAATGCATATAAAATGCTGACCAGACCAGCAACCTGTGACCCTCTGGCTCTGCATGTCCATCCTTACATACTGACAGGCTGCAAGAAGTGTATCTGGATGTCATGAGCCATGAATCTGTCTGTGACTGACGTGTTGTTGTGAGATTGGCTGCAATGCCATGTTGGCAGTGAGTATCGTCAAGCACCTGGCATGCAAGCTGTCTATTGGCAGTGATTTTGTACTATGGATCACACAACAGGCGAGCTTAGAAGCTGAAGTCTTGCAGACACAGGGAGCACATTTTGGCTTGGAGCACCCACCTTGAATTGGACGAAGGCCAACAACCTGAGTATAGTGCGCAGCCATGACATTGAAGCTTGTGAGAGCCTCCTTGAGACATACTTCATGCAGGTACAGTTGTCTTGCCAGTGTGTTTGACACATTGTTCATGCCTGTCACATGCTTGTGTCACATCACACGAAGACTTTGCATGAATGCACAGAAGTGTGTCTGGCTTGAGCTGACAGGCTGTGCATTAAAGTTCTACTGTCTTTCATGCTGACTTTACATTGAGACTTTGTGCAACACACTGCAGCAGCTGCTGCATTGACCAGAAAATTTGAGCAAAACCATTGTGATCTACGTTAGAACACACATCTCAGCAAGGACGACAGTCCTGTCACAGCTGTTCAAAGCAAACATTGGGGTTATAATTGCAGGCTGACTACGCTCTTAGCAGGTTGGTGGCTTTGAAAGACCGCACTGAAGCAACTGAGAGTCTGGCAAAGATGCATCTTGCTCAGCGGCGCAATGAGCTTGTGTCTTTTGACTTGATGATGACAGTCATCTCCATCAACATAGGCTTCTTTGGTGCTGTGGCTGCGCTCTTTGGCATGAATCTGTGGCTAGCTGGAAGCAACGCACCCAAGGTAAGCTGGAGACTCAGAGCTTACTTGGACACGAGAGTATCTGTGACACCACTCACACCTAAGCTGATGCATATGCCGCACAATTTCGCACATAAGACAGATTTTGCAGTTGCCATTGCTGAAGGTGCTGCATCTGTATTGTACTGTAGCCTGAGCTGCAGCTGCGCTGTTACTTGCCGACCACGAGTGCTGAGCATCAAGCCACAACTGGTCCCACGTTGTTGGAGTTGTATTGTTGCAGCTGGTTGTCTTACAGTGAGATTGCTCAGCAAATTGAACAGCTTGAACACTGCATGTGTCACCGCTTCAATGTGTTGTCATACTTTCAAGATCTGTTGCATCATGCTTGCTGCGAGACGATTGCAATGTCAATGCTTGTTATGCCACTCAGCCTGGCATCGTATGAATTGTCTCATGACCATATGCCAGGCAGACTCACATTACTGGTTTATTTGTATGCAGGAGGCTTTCATCATATGCGTGGTTCTGGCTTTGATACTGTCAACTGGAATCATGTTCACGATATTTGCTTATGCAAGGCATCACCAGCTATTGCTAATTCCTTCAGCACCTTGAGCTCAGCAATGTAACTAGACCTGTGAAAAGACACGCAAAGCATGCTTTGATAGACATGTCATCCAAAACGCAATGTCAAGTCAACTTGACAGACAGCGGAAGATTGTGTTTGCAAACTGAGTACCTCTTGACACCAACAGACCGTTTGATAAAAGGACCAGAAGTTGAAACAGGAGGCCATGGAGGCACAGAAGTACGCACAACTGTCTGTCACTGTTGCAGCTAAACCACAATCAGGCAAACAAGCTTGTCACTGCAGACTGTCCATGACCAACTGAGGATTGACAGGCATTGCAGACTCCTGTGGCACAGCTTCAGAGTCAACATGCTGTACAGCTTCTGCATTTGCATGCGCATTGTCTATCACATGGCCTGCCTCCGGTGCTTGCTGCTGGTCCATCACAACACCCCCATCCTGCCTCAATCCAGACACATGATTCTGGTCATGTTGCATAGCCATGGGCAGTGGCAGCTGCTGTTGCATGTGAGAAAGGTGCTCCTGGCCTTGGTGCATTGGAGGCAGCTGCTCTGCCTCAGCAGAGGCAGGCTGAATGGGCTCGACTGATGACCCCTGCCCATGAGCTGCTTGCATGTGCCTCTGCAAGTTGCTACGCTGCGCTGCTGAGTACATGCAGCCCTCCTGGTCGCACTTGAAGGGCTTCTCAGCTGTGTGGATGCGCTTGTGCCTGACCAGATTGGCCAGCTGAGAGAAAGCTGAGGTGCAGTTGGGCCAGTCGCAGTGGTAGGGGCGCTCGCCAGTGTGAGCCTGCATGTGCCTCTTGACGTTGGCCAACTGGGCAGCACAGAAGTTACAGCCCGGGTGAGTGCAGTGAAAGCGCTTCTCGCCCCTGTGAGCACGCTGGTGCCGGACCAGGTTGCTGGACTGTGAGAAGGCAGCGCTGCAGCCGGGCTCTGTGCACTTGTACGGCTTCTCTGAGGAGTGGGACTGCATGTGCCTGTGCAGATTGCTCTGCTGGGCTGCAGCAAAGTTGCAGCCTGGGTGGGTGCACACGTAGGGCTTCTCCCCAGTGTGGGTGCGCATGTGGACTGTCAGATGGTCCACCCTAGCAAAGCTGGCTGTGCAGCCCTCCTGAGTGCATCTGTATGGCTTCTCTCCAGCATGCAGGCGCTGATGCTCCTTGAGGTTGCAGCCTTCACAGGCGACAAACTCACAGCCAGGGTGGCGACAGCGGCGTGGGGGCCTGGGGCGGGTGTGAATGCGGCTGTGCACTGTCAAGTTGGACTTGCGCTTGCTTGCAAAGCCACAGCCTGGCTCAGGACAGCGGAAGGGTCTGTCTGCAGGGTCAGAGAGAGCGTCCTGTAGCGGCGTGCCTGATTGGGAGACTATGGGAAACTCAGTGCTGGTGGCTGCCTGTTGCTGTTGCAGTGCTGCTGCCACAATTGAAGGCATCATGAGACCTGCTCCTGGCTGTGTAATGTCATACATCAGCCCATCTACCTGTGGTTGCACTGTAGCCTCCATGGGAAGCGCTGGGGCCTGCTGAAGAGGCTGGCCTTGCTCTGGAACAGGAGGCTGACCATTGAGATCTGCGACTGTTGGGAGCTGGTGAGCAGGAAACGCAAGCTGTGTCCCAGGAAGGCCTGGAGCCAATGACTCAGGAGCGCCATTGCTTGGGAGCTCTGGTTGGAACAGAAGAGGGGGCAGCTCCTGTACCACCTGCTGTGGGTGAGCAGGGGCGTGTGGCTCAGTGAGATATTCCTGAGCTGCCTCAAGCTTCAGATCTTGCTGAGGCTGGGGCTGAGCCTGAGGGTTTGAGTCGACAGCAATCTCCTCCGCAGAGGGCTCTTGAGGCTGACTGCCAGCTGACTGAGTGGCAGCAGAGTTGCCGGATGCAGACGAAGCTCCTGGTCGACGAGGATCGTGTGAGTGTTTGGCCTGCTTTGGTACATCTGCCTCAAGAGGCTCTCCAGGGCGTTTCTCGGCCAGCATTTGAAAACACCTGCAGGCACAACTCGAACAAGTCAGCGGCAAGGCCCAACAGGGTAGCACCAGGGCAACAGTACAACTGCTTGTTGTCATCTCTGGGACTCTGGCTGGTGTCTTACCAAGAGTCTGGCGCAAGTAACTCCCCGACAGCTGCGCCTCGTTTGGACTCTCGTGCGCGTTCAGCGAGAAGAAGAAGCCGTTAGTGCGTTTGCCTCAAGGAAGAAGTACGCGTTGCAAGTTTCGAAGAACAAGAGGCAAAGCTTTCTGAACCAACGCCGCTGTCCTTTCAAGGGGTTACGTAACAAGAAGCTGACGCGCCCAACAAATGTGCTTGAATACTTCTTCTGCATCTGAGGGCCTCAGGCTAGTCTGGAGCTGTGAAGTGTTTTGGCAGGGCGCTGCAGGCGAGGCGCTCCGGTTGATCACGTCAGCTGCACGGGTGAGCTTTGCACGGGCAATTATTGTAGTTGACTCAAGCCATTCGTGCCGTGAAGCATTGCCAATTTGCAAAGTCAAATGTCATTTCAAATTAATCATTTCAAATTAATGTTGGACAGGTTGTGATTCTCTCTAGCGAATGCTGCGGCAGATGTGAGCGTGCAGACGTTGCTCAAAACTCAGGGCACATGAATTTCAGGCAGCCCTGTCACTACATGCTTTTGGATCCCGAAATCTTATTCAATATTGACTGGCAGGTGAGCCTCCTAACTTTGCATGCAAGCCTGATTGCTTGCAGCCCAGCATGTTCTTGCATACATTAGCTGCGCATTTCTGCTCCTGATTGCTCTTGAAGAGCAAAAAAGGGGCGCCACGGTCTATCCGAGGCCTCTCAAACACGCCTAGCGGCACAGACTTTTTCTTTTTTTCTTTTCTTCTTGCGTACTGTGCATCTAAATGAAAGAGGTTCAAAGCTTTGTCAGGGGTGTAGCAATGCAGCTCTGCCATCACAACAATGGCACAATGATGGATGCTGCTGTATGACACGTGCTGCAGCTGCTGCTGTGTGTACCTGCAGGCTTCCAACCAACAAGCCATACATAGCCAGCCCAGGCTGCCTCTTTAAACAGAGGCTGTCGCTATAACGCCTGATGGCGTAGACTTTTCTCCTTCTTTTCTTTTCTTTCTAAACATAGCCAGCAGTTGCACATGAAAAACAGCAGCCCCATCCAGGGTTTGTGTCCCCCGCACTGCCCTCTCATCACAGATCCTTTCCTTCATAGTGGGGTGAGGGACTGTTGTGTTGACTCTTGAGAGCCTGCAGTTTCTTAATGCAGGCCAGCAGCTCCTCTGCTGTTGACTGCTTCACCTGCCCTGGCTCCTCAACCAACTGCATAGCAATTGACAAGTCAGCCCAAGCCCTGACTTTCTGTTGGTTCTGTTGTTTCTGTCTTTTGCTTTGCTTTTTTTCTCTTTTCCTGCTTTCTGTTTCTTTTCAATTCAGCCACAGCTCTTGAGTTTGAAACTGCTGGCTGCATTCGTGCACAATGCTGATTTGGCAGACCACGCCATGCACTGATATGCAGCTTCAAGTAATGTTGATTTGCTTGAGCCAACTGCGGGCATTTGATACAGCAATGCAACTACAAAGCTCGAACCCTATGTGCAGAAGCTGGGTTTGTCATGCAGTCATGTTGGCAAAGAACATACCAGCTTGAGTAGGACACTGTCTTCAATCAGCGCTGCATACCTGCAGCACCAAAAATCCCTCAAGATTAGATATTTCAGATGAATCAACAACAGAGTTGTGCAGCCTCGACAATCATTTCAGCCTCAACTTGTGGGTCTTGTGGGTCAAATGGCATTCATTGAGCTACACCTTGCAGGGCCTTGTGGTCAAAGTGCCATGGAAAGAAAGAACAATGGGTTCCCATAAGCAGTACCTTTGCGATCTAGGTCCTGGTGCATCAAACTGATTCTCATCCAGACCCAGCATGCGAGTCCATGCTCCTTTGGTGTCTGCCCACACTTCTATTTTGCTGCCGGTTAGGCCGACCTTGTCTGCCCACTTTGAAACCTCCTCAGGCTCCGCAACAGCCAGGCATACCACTTTATGCAAACCTGCCTCCTCGAGTTTGTCTACCTGCAAAGGGGACAGCAGGATGATGTTTGCTTGTGACTTGCATCAGAGACCAAGGGAGCTCTAGCAGACGCAACTTGCGCACAAGCGGTGTGCTGAGATGCACTGCACGTACATTATTGAGATAGCTTGGCACATGCTTCTCTGAGCAGGCTGGGCCCATGTCAGGTACACCAAAAACACCAACGAGGTGACCCTGCAACACCGTTTCGAAGGGTCAAACCTGCTGTTAGAGTCCAAGTGTAAGACCTTTTCGTAAACGAGTTTACCTTAAAGATATCTCTGACTGTTTTCTTGCCACCAGGCTGAAATAGACATAGGTCTTCTCGTAAAGATAGGTCTCGTCGTCGGTTCAGGCCAATGTGACAGGCTACACTGCGCAGGTCAGAGTTTTTGTGCCCTTCTGGAACGTCGTGATTATCGCTCTGTACCCGCGCGTTCACCAAGGCCGCGGAGCTGCAAGTCAAAGATCGGCCAAGCAACGACAACTGGTGTGAACGTCTCAGCGTTCGAAGCATAACGTGCGCTCAACTATGCGCGCCAACTGAGCTTTATCAATGGCGGATGTTCGGAGGACGGGACGTGACGAAGCAATCACGCACAGACATCGCAGCTCAAGAATTGAGGAAACTCGAAGGTAACCAATCCCACGTGATAAAACGCTCAACAGGAGCATTGCACACTCATCCGTGCAGGTGCAAGGCATTGTCACTCTTAAAGGTAGTTGACAGAGCGTTGTATACAATACAATATCTTGCTTCAATTTAAAAAAGCTTTGCAATGTTCTGCCATGCTCAGGAGACCTGCGGAATGACAGCCATGCTTTTGCCATACACATCTTCAATTTTGACGCTGCTCTTCAGCTACAAATGTGATGTCTCCACACGAGCTGTCAAGCTCAGTGTGGCATGCAATAGCTGACACAGAGGTCAAGGCTTTGCCATTGCGTTCAACTGCTGCTTCATGAGACATGTGCAAAGGGACCGTCAACAGCTGCATAGCCTGCAGCTTGTAACTTGGACTGCCATCCACAAGCGGGCCATAGCTCTGCAGAACAAACTGTTCTCCCTAAGAAATACGTTACAAGAAGATGTGACAGTTTATTGCCGGCACGAAAGCTTGAGTGTTGTTACGATATGTGATCCTGGCGATTTCCCAAAGCTTGCTCATCAGTGCAGTTTATCTGCTTCCAGATCACCAGCTAAGTAGACAGATATGAAACTTCGAGGTGCAGCTGAGGATATTTGAGCGAGCAATACAGCAACAACCTATCAACACATTGCTAATCAGTCTGTGGTCATCATGTCTGGTTTATCAATAGATGCATCAGTGGTCATGTAAGCAAACAAGTACAGGTACTACAAACTGAACACTAGAGCTCACCAGCCATTCTGCAGATACTGGTGACAGCTTGTACTCCATCCATGTGACAAGAGCGTGCATTGTGCCCTGCCCTTGAGCCCTGCAGCGTACACCTCATTAGCTCAACTTGCCTGCTGAGGATTGTTGCTTGCAGGCGAGGCATCAAGCACAGCGTTATATTCATGGCCAACAGCTACAGTGCAGCCTAGGTGTATCAACGGTGCGCATCATTTGCAAGAGCGCTTGCATCAAATCGCAAATGAATAATGCATGACATGCAATGCACCGACATCTCATGGCATGGGCAGCACGCTTTGATGCTGAAGTGAGCAAGATAGGCATGAGGCTGCAGCACATGGCAAACTTAATCATAGGGCCTGATAGGTAGGATATGATGCTATTTGCATTGGCTGCATGCATTGTAAGCTGGGCATGGGCAAGTCAGCCAAAATACAGGGGCAAATCTATGTGACATGCTAAAATTTCTTTGACCTGGCGATAGCACTGCCTTGCAGGTCTGACAGCGGTTTTGTGAAGTCACATGCCAGCAGTTGCACTCGCTCAGTGACTTCCTTGTAGCTGCCGCCACAGTGCCAAACAGACCTGGTGAGTAATGGGGCAGTTGCACTTAGGGCATTATCCTGTGTGCTCTGAGAGCCCTCTGTGGCTCCTGAAGTGAAGTATCACAAGGTGCAGCGCTTTGGCAAAAGTTGCTGATACAGTGAGTATAGCTGCTCTGCTTGGCACTGCTCTGTGCTTGAAGCATCTTGCTGGGCATCACAACAAGTCAAGAGGTAATGCCTGCCTTGCATTGGAAGCTTCAACTGGTGACAAGCTCGCAAGGCTGCATTGTTGCATAAGCTGCCTGCAACTGACGTGTTGTGTGCAACAAGCATTTGTGCTCTCCACATAGCGTTTGACAAGTGGCCAAACACTGCAGCAGGAGTTTGAGATGCTATTACGCTGATGCGCTGAGAATGATATATGAGTGAAAATTCATGATTAGCAAAGTTGCATAGGTGCTCACCTAGTATGGCGTTGCATGGGGTGAGGTCTACCCCTAGCTCATGACCAACAGGGGCGCGAGTGCGCCACAGCTCTGGCAAGGATGCCCCAACACCACACACTTGTCCTGCACACACCAGTCCTAGTGTTGTTGTTTGGCCTATCAAGCTCACTGGATTACTCTTGCTGAGCTATAGCGGTATTGCTGGGAGTGTCATGTATCCCTAGCTCATGGCCAACAGGTGCACCAGTGCGCTATAGCTCTGGCAAGGATGCCCCGACACTACACATCCACCATGTAAAGACCAATCCTGCTGTTGTTGTGGCTTAACAAGCTGATTGGACCCTTTCACAACTATGGCGGGCGCTATATCAATCATAATCTGCAAGCTGCACACTGACAATACCTGCCCTGCAAAGACCAATTTTCCTTCTTGTATCGCTTATTAAGCTGATTGTATCATGCCCTGCAGACTCATCACCGACAGGCAGGCACGCTGATTGACTGAGCTGCAGTGAGAAGACTCTGGGGAGCAGGACCAATCCAAATGCCTAGCACACTGGAGTGCATTTCTGCTTGTTGCGTGTGGTGAAAGCAAGCTATACACATAGACATCATTGTAGCACTCACCATTGCGCGTTACTGACACAATATGACAAAACCATGCAATCAGTGCAAGGCTGTGTCTTCGCAGCTTCTCTACCTGCGCAAGGGATCATCTGATGGTCAGGCTTGAGCAAGCCAGCTGCCAGCATTTTGTCTCGCTCATGCCACAACCTGTGGCGGCACATGGAGTTCATGTTCACTGATCTGAACCTTGGCATGGTGCTGTTGCATGTGCTAACATTTGCAGGGGACAGAATCCTTGACAATGTGCACAACAGGCAGTGTTTCAATGAACAGTACGCTCTTCACTGCAATCTATCAGTGCGCAAGACATGCAATCGCCTTGCAAAATCTGTGAATATGATGCGCAACGCATGAAACTGGCACGCAGCTTTGGATTTGCATTGAGTCTTGATCTTGAATCAAGTGTATCACCTAAGATTTGACCACGGCGGGAATGACTCCAGTGATGTGTACCACAGCTCAGACAAGAACACATCCGCTGGAACGACAGGCGCTGCTGTCAGGTCTGCCAACAACGCTGCTGGATCTGGACTGCCAAAGAGCTGAGGTGCAATGGCTACTGTGATCTTGTGTAGCAGGCCAGCAGCTTTGGCTGCTTGCAAGACATGGCGCTGTTGAGCAGCATTCTCCTGAATGCAGAGAACAGAATGCAACCCTGTGATGACTATCATGTAAGGATTTGATATGATACGACATTCTGATGCATCACAGGGCATCTGCGTTGCCGATCCACATGACATTGCACATGCTGTAGGCAAGTGAAGCATTGGATTTGTAGGCTGGCTGGAAGCTGATTAGTGAGATGCTGACATGCTCATGTCAATATTCTAAGCAGCTCAATGTGCATAGAAACTCACTTGACTTTCAGGACACCAGGGCTGCACACAGCATACACAATCACAATGCAGCATCAGTCATCAGGATAAAAGATTGGCTTACTTGCAAGGGTCTGTCAGGGCTGCACCCGCAAGCAGATGACCTCGCGCATCAAGCAACAACATTTGGGTTGCTTCAAAGAGAAAAAAAGGAAAAAAGAACTGTCTACGCCGTTAGGCGTCACAACGGGAGCCTCTGTCTAAAGAGGCAGCCCGGCATTGCTGCTAGCAAAAGACAGTGGAGAGCTGCACCTGCAAGCAGATGACCTGGTGGATCATCGGGTGATTTGCAGCCATGAGGATGAGCCATGCACCAGCTCCGGAGGTGATGCAAACAGCCCCAGGGCCTGCCCTTGCCACTGCTTGCTCAACAGCCCTCCGATACTGATCTGCCCTGTCTGCATCTGTCAACATCCACAACCTGTTTGGACTGGCACCAGGTTCTGCCAAACTGGCAAAACCCCGCTCAGTCTGGGCTGACATGTCTGCAATTGCCTCGGGCTCAGGTTCTGCCAAACTGCTGCAGTCCTGCTGGATGCTTTGGCTGGTGCTGTGCGAATGCACAGCATTTGAGTGCTGGGGTGGGCATGTGTTCAAGCCTGCTATGCTGAGGCTTGCGTCATCATGAGTCGCCTGGAGGCGAAGAACTTGGCCAGGAACTGTGCAGGCAGTGGAACACACACATCACTGCACTGATGCTGCTTTTGCATTGAGACAAGGAATCAATCAGTGCATGGCTGCTGTCAACATTTGGAAGCCGCAAAAGCATGTATGACAGCTAGTGTCACATGACTTGCAAGCAGCTGCAAGCCTGTGACCAACTATGCAGCAACAAGCCAACAAGGCCATGTCTTGCGAACTCCAGGTCAGTCAGACAGTCAGCAGTGCCAGCAGTTGATGCACAAGATACAGTCAGGCTTGTGTCTGGCAAATAGTCCTTACCAACTGAGACTGCTGGCTGCAGTGCAGTCCAGCATTGCTTCCAATGATCCCGCCACTGCTGCTGAGGAAGCTTGAGGATTGATGCCATGTTGCTGTTGCTGATCTTGAGACCGTCTTGACGACTGCCATGTTTAGCATCAGCGCCAGCATCAGCATCAGCAGCAGCACCATCATCAGCAGCAGCAGCAGCAGCAGCAGCAGCAGCATCAGCTGAGGCGACCCAGGCAGGTGCAGTGGACAGGCATATGTGGCCAGCATGGTCTAGATTCAGCTTCCACCAGACCACAACAGCATGGGCTGTACCTGCTGCAGTGACTGGAACCTGCACATGACATGGGCACAGTGGCTTCTCCTGATAAGGACTGCTTTGGTCAGCAAGATGTTGTCCTAATGCTGGAGTGTCCCTAGTTCCTGGTTTTACTGGCAGCCAGAATGCAGTGATTGGGTGATTGCCTTACGCCAATGTCCTTATACCGACAATTTATTCAATGAGAAATACTGTGTACATGTACAGTTGAATGATAGCTCCGGCTTGCATGAAATATGTATCGTTCCAGAGAAGATTGTCATGCGCAGAAGATGACGTACAAACATTTGTTGTAAGTGCACCACGAGCATGGAAGAGCAGTGCAAAGTCTCAATGTGCTGGAAGTGATGTGTGCAATGAAATGCGGCATGCAAGCCGGTCCACAGCTGTTGTGTTATAAAGGCCCAGAGGCGACATGCTTCCTTGAATGTAAGCTGTGATGTTCATGTAAACTTGCTGGACGCAGCAGCAGGCGGTGCCCACCTCTATCTGCCGTGAGCCATCACCGTCAGGAGGGCTTGCAAAGTCAAATTGGAACAACTCAAAAGGTTCTGACAGCAGCAAGCGGTCAGGCCACAGCTGATCCACATGGCAAGCATGCATTTGGCACTGAGCAGCCACATGCTGATCGTCACTTCCACTACTGACGCCAGCTGTGGCTCTTGAACCTCTTTCATCTCGACTATCATCTCCGCAGCTGGCAGAAGTTGAGGTTGTTGCACCATCTTCATGCCGACTTTTGTCTTTGTGTCTGCCAGAGGCTGTTGCTGAGCCAGACCCCGCTTGTGGATTGTTGTCTGATGTTTGATCTGCTGCTTGATCTGCTGAACATGATGCTGATGCCATTGCAAATCTTGCTGGTGCTTTGTCGTCTGTTGCTTGATGTGCTGAACGTGACAAGGACTGCGAGTGGGTTTGATGTGACGTCCTGGCATCAGGTTGCTGAGGAGATTGTGCTGCAAGGATTGGGCTTTGCACCAGTTGCCCGTAAACAGTAGCAGTCGCAGGGATCACAGTACCACCTGGCTGAAGCAATGGAGGGTATCAGCAATGGTTGGTGATGATGAGGCTATCAAAGTTGGTTGTGACCCAATGCTGATGTAAGCAAGGTCAAACTTGACTTCACTTATGAAACATGTTGATTCACACAAGGTGTGTGCTGTTAGCAGCCAATGCAGGTGTTTACGCCGTAACAGGAGCCGCATCCGCTAAACTTCAATGACACTGAGATGTTATGCACTGTTTTAACTCATACAAATGCCCCACTGATCAGGACAGGTAATGCCATTGATATACAGCAGCTGAAATCGGGACATGTGCCGCCATGGGCAGCATGCAAGATGAGAGTGGAAAGAGCAAGACAAAACATGACAGCACCTGTGAACTTCAGTGGGAATATCGCTGTTGAAGTTGGTTGCATACCTGCAGTAAATACTCAACCGCATGCCGCATGGTCGGCAGGATACCCTCGCCCAACAGCTCAGAGTCAAAGATCTCTGTCACTATGACATCAGCCTTGCGAGGCATGTCAATGCTGGCAGCAGCTGCAGCATTAGCTGTCTGGTGTGCTGCTGCATGCTTTTTGCGTTTTGCAGCCACAGATGTCATGTTTGTGTCACTTCTGTGCTCTGTTGAGCCTGGGGCTATAGCTGCTGAGTCACTCAGAGTGCTGGAGCTTGGTGGAGATACTAACAGCTCATCAGACCGCTTCTGGCAAATTGTGATCATGTCTGAAAGCTGGTTCTGAGCAACAAGCTGATGTGCCAACTGCACCATGGCAGGATAAACCTCACAAGCCGTAATCAGAGGCTTGCTGCTACCTGGCAGACCAAAAGAGGTTCAGTGCACTGAATGCAACCCAAGTGTTGCAAGCTACAGTCAATATCTATGGGGAAATACATATCAAAAGCTGTGATTAGAGGCTTGCTGCTACCTGACATATGAGAAACAACCTGTAGACATTGATTGCCTCTCAGGAGTTGCATGCTACATTCAAGGTTTGATGCGCTGTGATCAGAGGCTTGCTGCCATCTGGCGTAGCAAAAAGAGTTTGTGGAAATCAGGTGCCACCCAAGAGTTGCATGCTACACTGAAGATTCAGTGTGCCATGACTACTTTGTGTGTTGCAAGTCTTGCCAATCAGTACATTTTGTGCAAGACTTGCCTGATGAGGACAACAGGGAATATCTTGCTGCCAGCATAGCCAGCAGACCAGTTCCAGTACCAATGTCCAGGATGTGCTGACCTGCAAGTTTCATGGGGATACATGGGCTGGGTGCTTGCAGACTGCAGGTCACAAATTGCAGCCTGCTCATTCCATGCATACCTGGCCTAATAAAATCTTCAAGGCATGCAGCATAAGCACAATTTCTCCTATGGTCTGTGAGCATGTCTAGATACAACGAATTCGCCAGGCCCGGAACCGCTGAGCTTTCAACTGCAGATGAATCACAGCTCTACATGGCAACAGCAGACACCACAACGCGTGAGCCATAATCAGTGTGGTAGAGTGGTTCGAACTCCAAGTGTTTGGTAGATGCAAGCTGTCACCGTCATGTATTTCGATCCATTCCACATTGCCGGTAAGCGGGTTGAACTTTTGGGCGAACATGCTTCAAGCTCTCAGCGCAAGCTTCACTAACAGTGCTAGGCAATTTGGTGGGCAATGCTCTATGCGACGGTCTTGACGTCGAATCAAATCGGAAGGCAATGCAGCTGCGTTCGAAGCGTTGTGCAGCAGAAGATGGGACGTGCGTGTGGCTGGTTCGATGCACAATTGCACTTTCACATACTCTCTGATCAATGCCTGACATGCCAGCTGCTTTAGCAGTCTGTTTTTAGGATCGCTGATCTCATGCACACTACTGCAACCTTCTTTACAGCTCCTGGGCAAATTCAATCAGGAATGCTACCAGCTGCAGCTAGCAGACATGTGGGCTGTGACAGCGACAAGAATGATTCATTCAGATAATCACTGAGGCGCCATTGCAAGCAGTCGCAGGCATCTAGTGGGCAGCGTTTGAGGCCTGGTTCTGACGAAGCAAGAATGCGCAGCAGCCAGTCTTTGAGTCGAGAAAGGCCGTGCTTACTCAGACTAATCTTGCAGCATCTGCTCAGACTCCACCTGCAAGCAATGCAATGTCCTATGAGTTTGCCGTAAACCCGCAGCAAAAGATCAGCAGTAATGCATGCCAAAGGTGCAAAGCTTCAAATACATGCAAGCGAGAGGGCAGACTCACAGTGTGTTCCGTGAATTCGCCCTGTGCAACGCTGAAGATGAGACTCAAATTTGCAGCAATGCACGCCAAAGGAGCAAAGCTCCAAATGAAAGTTAGCCGACGGGGTGACTCACATTCTCGTGGTCGTCAGTCTGTGGTCCTGTAGGTTGACTTGCTCCACCCTTGCTCTTCTTGGAAATGCCACTTACTATGTCATCTATTCGCAACAGCATGATTGCGCTTTCAACAGATGTTTTGATGGTTTGCACCTGCATGACACGCATAAAACTGTCATTGCTAAGCACAACAGGCTGTAGGAAGTTGGTAGGATATGCAACAGCTTCTCTGCAGTGTTGTCAACAAAATTTTTGCTTGCATACAGCTTGTGGCAACCAGAGTAACAACAACAAGTATGACTGACATGCACCTGTGACAGCACAGCCCGCATCCGTGCATGCTTTAAATACAAAATCTGCAGTTTTTCTGTGGTACACAATTTACATTACAGTCAATCACAGAAGCATTACCTTGACAGCATAGGGTTCCCACACACCAAGTTCTTTCATGTCTACAATCTGCCCAGTGTGACCATTCAGCCCAAATGTGCAGTCAGTGTTATCCGCATGCTTGGCTCTGAGCTTGGTCAGTGTTCTGATCACATTGGCGCCACAGTTCTGGGCAAGTGTGCGTGGAATGACCTCAAGAGCCACACCAACTGCCCTGTAGGGATGCTGCTCCACTCCCTCCACCTGCGCATGTCATATGTGCTGGAGGACAGGACAGGAAAGGACAGGACAAGACAGAGCCGTTAGGCACGACCAAAAAAGCCTCTTCTCCCTGAAGCAACCTAGCACAATGCTGGGTATGCTGATGGCAGTGTAGCTATGAAGATGCTGGCGGTTGACAGTCACCTTGCCAATTGCAGTGTGAGCTACAAGGCTCTCAATGGACACAAGCTTGCAGCATCTCTAATGAAAGGCTTGCTGCACACGCTGCAGGTGAATGTGATCAAGCATTTGTGGCAGTGTAGACGCTGCAGAGCAGCACTGAAGACAGCTAGAGACAGTTGATTGCTCCAGAACGTACCTACCTGGCCTGCTAAGCCTGCCTAGCATGCATTTTGAATGCATGAAGAATGAAGATGAAGACTATCAATTGATTAAATGGCATGAGTCAGCAGAGCATTCTGACTTACTGTGGATGCCTTGTCATTGAGACCACGGGAGACTGCCATCTCAACAGCACCTCCACCAGGCACCAAGCGAGGATCTAAGGCAACGTTCCTAGCAACCCCCATTGCATCATGAAGGTTCCTCTCCACCTCATTTAGCACATCCTGCAAGCAGCGTACAACTCAGTATGCGCAGTCTGCAGCATAGCAATGGACTTTCCATTGCAAGTGGATGACACACTGTCTGACAAGAACACTGAGCAGCAACAATGTAAGCATTCGGCATGTTATTCAGGCTGCCTGGTCAGGCTTCTGCTGTCAGTGTTATTTTCTGAGAGTGCAAAAAGAGAGTATAACAAGTGAGTGCAATGGGTGAGTGCTGCAGGTGAGTGGAACAAATGAGTGCAACAAGTGAGTGCAGCAAGTAAGTGCAGCAAGTAAGAGCAACAAGTAAACGCAACAAGCGAGTGGAAAAAGTGCATGCAATATTTTGTGACAAAGGACGCAACATGTTCAAGCCTCAAAGCAGCATTGCAGTTCACCTTGGAGGCTCCTCTCAGGATGATGCTGCAGGCCTTGGGTTTCTCACAGTCTACTATGAAGGTGAAGAACTCATCTCCAATCTTCTGAACCTCAAACAGGCCAGCGCGGGTGCCAATGTCAGACGCCCTGATCTCTGCAACAAGAAGCCATGCAAATGAGCCATCACAAACATCGCTCTGTGATGTGAAAAGCTTCAATTGCCACATCATCCACATGATAGTGATGAGAGTCATCATAGTGATGATAGCGATCTAGTGAGGTTGTATAGAGCTGTGAAGAGCACACAGCAAGCGCCTCTGAAGTCAATTTGCAAACACTGTCACAGGAAGATGTTAATTGCCAGGAGATGAAGGTCAGCTGCAGAAGCTGATAGAGATGAGTGTGTGTCTGGGTACTGTCGCCCAAGGAGAGACAGTCTGTGATGCAGCTTACCCTCTGCTCTGTGGACAATTGTGGCTCCACACGCCCTTGATATTCTGTTGTTGTCTGTTTTCCTGAGCCGCCTGATGGCACTGATGCCTGCCTTGGTCAGGAAATGCATCGCCAAATCGCTGAGACCCTTTTCAGTGATGACCACATCCGGCTTGTGCTTGATGATCTCTCCACAGATGCTCTTGATATAGTCCTCTTCCATCTTGAGCAAAGTGGCCCTGCAGGAACACAGCTCAAAATTATGGCTGCAAGGTTAAGGTTGAGATTGGGTGCCTGCTGACAACAGATCCTGCAGCTGTTGCCTGGATGTCTGAACAAGGTTGGAAAACCTTTTACAACAAAGCCTGATGCTTCTGTCATTGACTATAACTCCATTTTTGCAATCATAAGGGCACAGATCAACAGATGTTTCAAACCAAGATGGTTGCTGCGCTCATAACCCAACAACGCTGTAAGCCGTTGCTGCAAGGGGACACAAGTACATATTCAACATGAGGACAAGCTGACACAAGGACAACTGAGAAGCTACCCTTGCAGTGGTACTTCAGGGTCATAAAAAGTCATGTCAGGGCAAATATATTGGGATGCAATGCATTTGTTGCATCACGAAAACACTGTACATGAGTTATAGTGCAATGCAATGCAGTTCCAGAACTGTTTCATACCAGTCTTCTTCCTTCTCGATCTCAACATTGGTCTGATTCTCTCCCTTCTTGTACTCAAGCGGGCAGTCAAGCAGCAAGATACGAGGTTTGTGGATCTTGCGTCGCATGCGACCTGGGGCTACCACATCTTTCTGAAACATGACCCCACTCAACACCCTGCAGTCACACAGCCATGACGGTTGTGACTTGCCAGACAATCCATCATTGGCACCACAGCATGCCATGGTGTGTTGCAGTTGACGATCTGTGTCTATACCTGCAGTCCTCGATTGCACCGCCTGGAATCTTCTCAATTTTGACATACTTCTTAATGTCAATTTCCCGCTGCCCGCTACCAGTGTCTGACATGACAGTTGTCACAGCATCTAATGACAACTCCTGCAGATTGTCCACGCCTGATCATATACTGTGTCCGCCTTTTACTGCAGCCTTGCTGGTATACTTTAGGTACAGAGCAGCAAGGTTGACAACAGACAAGACTCACCGCCATCAGATTGCCAAACTGGTTTGTGAATTTGGTGCCAATACAGCTGTTGACAATTTTCAGCATCTGTGCTCTATCATTGGTGTCAATGGGGAAGCTGAGGTCATCAACAATCTTAATGGCATCTTCCAATGCTTTGACATAGCCACGTACAATGACAGTTGGGTGGACATTCCTTTCAAGGAATGGCTCCGCCATGTGCAGCATCTCTCCAGCTGCAAAAGCCAAACTACTGCCGCTATAGAAATTTGGTGCAAGCAATTGCAACAAAAGATTAAGCAGGGGCAAGGAACTTCAGACAGCTGCGACAGCACAAGCTGAGGGGATGAATTGCACTGCAAAGGCTTGTACCTAAGATGATGACAGATGTGGTGCCGTCACCAACCTCTTCATCTTGTGTCCTGCTCAGCTCGATCATTGACTGCAGCCCAAGTTGACAAGGACTGATTCCTAGACTTGACTATGTCCAGAATGCTCATGGCATGCCAACTGGTTCAGCAACCATAGCAGCAGCTGACCTTGGCTGCAGGGTGTGTGACGTCGATTTCTCTCAGTATAGCATTACCATCGTTTGTGAGTACAATACCTGCAGAGCATCCATCCTTAGTACAAGGTGGCAGTTCGAGATCTTGCAGCATGCGCATAATAGGCCTGCACATACCTCCTGATGAATCTAAAAGCATCTTGAGCATAGCCCTTGGCCCAAGAGTTGTGCGGACAATGTCAGAGACAGCCTGCAGCAAATTTTCAGGATCGTCAGTGCACTTGCTGACTGTTTGCGTCCTTCGCAGAGAACTTTTAAGCAAGAGGCTGCGGCTGCACAACCCAAAATGGCTGCCAGTTCACCTTGGCAGCCATGATATTGCCCGACTGCGCCTTTTTACCGGTCTCCCGCTTGGTGTTAGCTGTCAGAACGGCCATTGGGGCCTGCATCTTGAAAGACGCTAGGTGCTTGTCAGCGTACTACTGACGCAGCACTCGCTCAAGACGTCGGAGTGATCACGAAATCAAGGGAGGTGCTGATCGTGCGTACAGAGCAGTAACAATGTGCTATGCAAAGCAAACTACAGCGATTTTACAACACAAGATGCGTGCGGAGATTTCAGGCAACAAAAGTCTTGTCGCGGGCTGGTTGTGTAGCGCTCTAAACTGCTCGGAGACCAGGCTGCGAAAACGTTGACCTAGTTAGGTGTCTGTGCGAATGTGCGACAACCTGTCTGATCAGCAGTGCTGAGCTTCTATGCACGCTGCTCGAAGCGCAGGACGGTTGGTCAAGCTACTGAAGAGGTCAACGCGTTGCAAATCGTCATGTTTCTGCATTGCCATTCAAGTCTTGCTCACTTGAACTGTTACCCTCTGCACCTCAAATCTGGACATATCGCACGTAGCGGGCTCAGTAGCACAGCAAACTCCAGATCAAGGCAAAAGCAGTCAACATCACAGTGCGCGTGCCAAGCGCGTCACCAGCAGGCCACCTCTGCGCAAACAGCGCAGCACATGCCCAGCAGCAGCAGTTGCAGAGGCAGCAAACACGGAAAGCTTCAGCAAATACAACAAAGTCTGAACCGTCTTCCGTTGCACGTCGTGGCTGTTGTAGCAGCCGTCAGCACCTTAGCAACTCCAGCATTGGCAGATATACAGGTAGCAACTGGTGCCCCTCCTGCAACTTCTACACTTTTACACATGTGTGCTGTCTCTCTGGCTACAGGGAGCCAAAACCATGCTTATCTTTCAGCACATGTCACAACACTTTGCTTGTGCAGACTGTGCCAGCCAGCCAGGCTACAGAGTATGCCAAACCCATCCCCAGACAGAAAACTGACAAAGGCTTTGTCGCCTTGTTATTCGCTGCGGGTGCAGCTTCGTTGTTTGGCTCTGCCCTTCTGCTGGAAAAGAACTCCAAACTGTTCCCTGCAATCAACAAGACAAACCAAGTCATGCGTGAAGCAGAGCAAAGAAACAAGGTAAGAGGAGCAATGTTTTTACTTGACACTTGATTGGCGCCTCCCTTGTTTTCATTGCCGGTGAATCAAACGCATAATCTTTGCTCTTTCAACAGAGCCATTGATTTGCGTCAATCTGCAAGCCGACTTGACAGATTTTGTTATCATGCAGGGGCGCGCTATAACGCAACAGGCAGTGACTGATCTAGAGCAGCAAGATCAGATGCGGCTGCAAAGGTCTGTGGAAGCTGGCTTAGCTGATGCTAGGGCAAGGGTTCTCCCTGAGGCAAATGACAGCAACGCCTCTCCTAGCAGCCGCACAGAACCACAAGGTGCAAAGTCCGGCATCAGCAACTCTTCAAGCAGCAGCACAGAGCCACAAGTTGCAAAGGCTAGCAGCAGCAACCCTTCAAGCAGCAGCACAGAGGCAAAGGATGCAGGCGCTGACAGCAGCAGCAGCAGCAACAGCTCAGGATCCAGCAGCAATGCATCTGATGACAGTCAAGCAAACAATGGAGCATTTGCTGATGACAAAGTGCCGTATAGTGCCAAAAACAAGGATGAAGCAAGTTCGAGTCCTGAGCGATCTAAAGGCAGCCAGCTCTCTGACGAGGAGAAACAACAGCAAGCGGTGAAGAGCATAACAGGATCTTGAGCAATGTACCCTAGTGCCGAAGTGTGTGCGTTGCTGAAACAGACTTGTGTACAATGCATGACACCTCCAATTTCCTAATCATGTCAACCGCATGCCTCGTATTCAGGTCAGACTTGGTAACAGTCAGTAGTCTTTGACCAAACTGTTCTCAATTTTCAAGTGCAGGCAGGTTTGCTGTGAACAGATACTTCGTGACTTGGTCCCTCAGATTTGCTTTTGAATGTCAGTAGATGCTGAAGTGAGCAGTATCAGGATGATTTCGTATTGAGCACCAGGGCGACCTGGCACACAATGCTTCGATGCGATTTGATATAGCTGCAATTTGGCAAAATCACCATGCAAGGCTCAACGTGTTACGATCATACGATGTTGCCAATAAAGACTGCATGCTTTAGGCAAGCATAAGAACTGACATGCTTGCAGCGTGGAGCTAGCGCCTGACAAGGTCATTCAGATGGCTAACTCTGCATTTTTGTCACAAAGAGGGCCGTTGTTTCCCTTCTTGCGCCGTTGTACCCAGCTTGAAGACTCAAAATGTGGACTCGGATTTGCCACTGAGGCAGCAGTGGTCTGTGCGGTGGTGTGAGGCTTTGCACATGTTAGGGCTCGACCGTCTGACCTAACAACACCTGACGCAGCAGTGAGCTTCTGCAGTGTGGTGAGCTCACTGAACAGCCTCAGCTGCACTTCGCGATGCAGAACCTCAAGAATGTGCGCATGCCTCAGGGCAATGCCGCAGGCAGACTTGGAGGTCTCATCATTGGAGGCGGTGCCTTGCTGTATGGAATCTCAAACAGTTTGTTCAACGTAGAAGGTGGTCACCGCGCAATCGTTTTCAACAGGATCACTGGAATCAAAGAGAACGTACGTGACTGTAGTCGCCACAATGCTGTGAGTCGCCCTGCAAGACCTCACGCAGCTCACCTCAGACTGCATGCTTGACAGGTGTACGAGGAAGGCACCCACCTCATGCTACCATGGTTTGATCGGCCAATCATCTATGATGTGCGCACCAGGCCAAATGTCATACAAAGCACGTCAGGGTCAAAGGACTTGCAGATGGTGCGACATCTCATGCATTGCGTGCTTCATTGAACTCTATGTGGCAAATTTGAGGCAGCAAGCGTTGAAATGTTGACGCACAGCTGTTCCCAGTCTGCATTTCCCCATGCAGGTGAACATTGGTCTGCGTGTTCTGACACGTCCATTGCCTCCCAAGCTGCCAGAAATCTACAGAACGCTGGGCACAGACTATGCTGAAAGGGTTTTGCCGTCCATCATCCAGGTACAGCATTGGCAGCATTGGGCAGAAAGGCACAATCTGATATGCATGTGATGCTGGTCAAGGCTCATGCTGTTGCTCCACTGCAGGAAACTTTGAAGAGCGTCATCGCGCAGTATAATGCCAGTCAGCTGTTGACAATGCGAGAGGTACATCTTTTGTGTACTCCTTGTTTTGCTACAAATGCGACAAATGCTTATCACATCTGCAATTGCCAAGGGGTCAGCGCTTTATTTTTTCCAGGTTGTCAGCAGAGACATCAGACGCATCTTGACACAAAGAGCGCAATACTTCAACATCTATTTGGATGATGTCTCCATCACCAACTTGACTTTCAGCAGAGAGTACACTGGTGCTGTTGAAGCTAAACAAGTAGCACAGCAGGAGGCTGAAAGAGCGAGATTCATTGTAAGCCATCTGTCAGCCACCTCGATCACAGACTCTATACCAGGTCTTGCAGAAAGCATCTTCATGTGCGTGCAAGAGCGCATGCATATTATATAAACAGCTTGGCAACATGGCATGGTTGCATGCATTTGATGCTGTCTGCAGCATCTGTGCATTATTTTGCAGCAAGAATCAGAAACCATCAGCAGCCGTTGACTCTCCATGTTTGCTCAGGTGGACAAAGCAGAGCAGGACAAGCAGAGTGCCATCATCAAAGCACAGGGAGAAGCCACATCAGCCCGCCTCATTGGAGAAGCTATTCAGCAGAATCCAGCTTTCATTACACTCAGAAAGATTGAAGCTGCCCGTGACATTGCTGGAACTATCTCAAGCGCTGCAAACAAAGTCTTCCTCAGCTCAGACAGTTTGCTGTTGAATCTGGTAAGCCTACTCAGTTTGGCACTGCATGAAGCTGGAAACATCAGCATCAAGCTCTTGAGTCCCTGCTGTTGACTGTGTTGTGTTGACATATGTGTTTCTTGTACAGGGTGACATGGATGTGCTAGGACAACCCCGCGTCAAACGATGACAGATGACCTAGATTGCAACTTCAGAAACCTTCCCTACCCTTGCAGTGCAGCAGCCTTGCTCTCTTGAGCTTTCAGCAGATCTGATTTGCTGTCAAACACTAGTGCACAATGCATCATCACGTTCAACTTGTATGAGCCAATGCAGGCTGTTGATTTTTAGCGGCAATGAACAGCAATCAGCGCTGTTGTCACTTTGTGATGAGTGATGCCTTTCTGCTCCTGGAGCAGCAATCAGTTGCTATTATTTATCCTAGGCCTCTTCCAAGACGTATGGCCGGATCAAGTTCTGCTTCCCCTAAATGCAGTCTCTGCCGGCTAAGACCCCTCTGCTTGGTGACAGGCTCAATTCGTTGCAACATATGCTCAGTGATGTAGCGTGCTGCGCATGCAACTGAGTAAATTTGGCAGTAATACAACTTGATCAACACAACGAATATAGGGGGTATGATTAACGGCAGATAATCGCGATAATCGTAATGCAGAAGCATGTTAACAGCGTTTAGCAAAGCGCCGATTAGCAGAAATTGGAAGGCGATTATCTGTTTGACGTCAGTGCAGGTATTTGCCACGCTCAACTGCTGCGCATGGTGACATTTTGTGATCTGCGCTACACGCACACGCCTGCCTGTCAGGCCAAACAAAAAGTTTCATCGCAGGTTGCGATGCTAGTGACGTGCCCGAAGTGGGGCTCGAACCCACGGCCACTAGGTTAAAAGCCTAGCGCTCTACCAACTGAGCTATCCGGGCTTTTGCTGCTGAAGCCGGCATTTTTGCTGACATAGAAACTGCGCTTTGGGTGGTCTGCGACATCAAATTCGTTGCACCGCATAGAGCTGGGCCGCTTTGCTGTCACAGGCTTCTACTACTTCACGCAGTGCTACATGCATGACTGCCAAGTCTTCATCTGTGCCTCCGTCGCTGTCTGCGGCTTTGCTTGCATTCTCCATACGACGCACTTGCCCTGCCAGCTCCTGCACAGCTAATGACATGTTGAAGAATCATGCAAAGATGCAGCAGCTATCACTGAGTTGTGCCTGCGCTTTCGCCAGGCTCACAGGCTTAGCATGTAGGGCCGAACATGACAGACATGCATCATATGAGTTTGTGGTCAACAAGTGGCCGTCAAGTTGCATTGCTAAATTATGCCCTCAAATGCCACAATGTAGTGAAGCACTTGTTCAGCTGGCTTTTGATGCTGTGTGCGCATGCACGCTTTGCTATCCTGTCAAATTCTGTTAACAGGTGAGATCTTATGCGAGTGATGATACGTGATCACCTGATAGTGCTCGTATAGCTCATCATATTCCAACTGTAGAGACTGCTGGACTGTGCGCATGCCTTCAGACAAGAAGTCGCACCCTGTGGAGCTGCTGCTTTCTTCCGCCCTGCATCCAAGCACACTTGCATGAGGCCTTGTCACTGCCAGCCACACTCTGTATTTGCAAGTAGGTGTATGTGTGTAACACATGGATGCAAAAATAGAGGCGCACATCTCTTAGCGCTGCCTTGCTGTATCATTCTGCAGCCTTGTTGGTGCGCTCTACACGCATTGGCCTTCTTTTAATGCATGTTGTGTGCTGAGCGGAACATAGTGACGCTTTTGGCAACAGTAGGCCCAACACATGCTTGCAACAACATGCACAATAGGTGCACAATCTATGTATCTTCACCTTGTGCATGAACATGCATCACAGCAATATCTATGAGCAGAACAGCATGCTTTGCAGGCATGCTATTAGCAATTGTCACAACTGCTTGCATTGAACCAATTGCACTGTCATGAGGCCACATTGCTCACCAGACTTGCCTAGGCAAGGGAGCTTGGTGGCTTCTGCCAGGGTCACAAGCTGTGCCATGGTTAGCAGCAGGGCTGCATGAGAGCTGCCTAGGGCTCTCAGACTGTAAGAGGGGCTCCCACAGTGCAAGTGGTGGCAAGCTGCGGGCATCCTGCTGCCGCTGCACATGAGAACGCAGTGCATCTTGGTTGCGAGCGCTCACCCTGCACCTCAAATTGAGGGTCAGGAAGCTTACTTGATTGTTACGCTGAAGCTGCAACACAGTGAATGTTGTCGACAAGAGGCAATATGCTGGTATGGTGATTTCTCTACATAAGCATTCAGGCTGCAACCTTTCTGTGCAACACAGGGTCTTGCCAACAACTGCTGCCCATCGGCTGCCTGTGCTGTTATACGCTTGCCCATAAAGTATTCATATGATACAAGACCAGAGGAGGGCCTGTTTGAAGTCAGACAGCCTTGAAGGACCTTCAGCGTCAATGTTCACCTGTGTCCTGGGTGCCTGCAGTGCTTCTGATGGCAGCAGTGACACCTGTGCTGCCTTGGGACTGCAGGCTTCCTAGTGTGCTTGCCATTGGCAGGTTTACAGTCATGATGACTGTGCCTTACAGGGCTGCAGCATGTAGCCCTAGGGCAGGGCAGCCGACTGTCAGAGGGACAAAACTCTGCTGCATGACAGTGCATGCTGTGCGTGCTGTGCTGACAGGGGCAAAGCATAGCAGGCGTGGCTGCAGTGCTTGACTGTCTGTTGGAGAGCATGGCTGTGAACATGTGGCGCAGGCCGTCATTAGCTCCCTGTACAGCCTGCAAGGCAAACAGTCATTCAATCAGCCAGTGAAGTGATATCTCTAAGCAATGAACCATTGAAAAAAGAACAAACACATGAATGCATGAGCGAATGAATGAATGAATGGATGAATGAATGAATGGATGAATGAATGGATGGATGCATGACTGAATGACTGAATGAATCTTTGTTCTCTTGGGAATGCAACAGGAGTAGCAAGATGGCTTTGTCATGAGATGCACAGAAAATGCAGCAGCCCTGTGCAAGAAGCTGAAATTCTTCTGCACATGATTGCCTGGTGTCTTTCATTGAACCCATTGCTCATGGTTCTGCTGTCGCCATAGGATTGGGCTTGCAGATCTCCTTGCAGTGCAAAACTCCCCAGCATACTTGATGCAGCGCTGATGGCAGGCTTTGTTGATATGTTCAAATCAACTGTAACTGAATTGTGCATCGTGACCAAGAACAGACGAGCTGCAAGATGTGCAGAGCTTGTGCCCTACCGTGACAGTCGTCTCTGTTTTCCCAAATTTTGATGCGTGCGTGATGTACAAGCTAGCATTCAGGCAATTGGGGTGTGAGACATCACTTGATTGCAAGTACACCTCATGAGCCAGAATAGATGAGCTCAGAGTGGCGAGAGCTAGTCTCACACCTTGCCAGAAGCAAGTAGTGTTCTCTACTTGCTTCTGGCTGACTAGTGCATCTTGCAGCTTGCCGTTCAGCACCTTGTTGGTGTGCAGCATAAGTCAGGGCAGATGAAGTGAGGACGTTCAGAGCTTGTGGCCTACCTTCACAGTCTTCTCTGCTTGCTTCTGACTGTCTAGTGCCTCTTGCAGCTTGGCATTCAGGCCCTTCTTGGCGTGCAACAGAGCTTGTTGCAGCCCGGCCAGCTGAGCCTCCATGCCACTCACCCTCCCACTGGTCTGCAGCAAGACATCCACAAGTAATAAGTAGGCGCAGAAATCTTCAGGAGTTCTGTCATGACATGCAATATGATGCTGCTGAAGTGGCGTTGAAATTGCAAGAGCCAATGCCTCTCAGGAATATGGCATCTGTTTGACGCTTGTACATTAGCATAGCGTCCATGGAGTTGGACCTGTACAGTAGGCCTAATACCACCAAATCAGGTGACACTGAGATCAGTAGTCCTCGATGTGCCGTTGTCATTGCATCTCACAGGACTGCCTGGTCTTGAACTGCAGCCACCTTGTGGTTCAGGGCCCTGGACTTTGCGCCCTGTTAAAATTCATGCAAGGCACTTCATGCTCATGCTCATATCACTCATGGACCCTTCATCAAGTGCATGTCAAGTGTATATGTGCATTAGTCTACATGCAAATTACAGGTCTCATTGCCTGCAATGCAGTCAGGAGCGCGACTCATGAGCCAGATTTGCAGCGAGGCATGCTTGCACATGGCAGATGCATCCAAAGCCATCAGAACTGCAAGCACTACAGCCCAGCATGTGTTCAAATGGACTCCTACCAAGTGCCATGGATGCACTGTCAATGGCTGCTGTGCAGCTCATGCTAGGGACTACCTGTGCAAGTAGTGCCTGGTAGCGGTGCAGCATGCTGTCAGCCTGGCTTGTGAAAATATGGTCGTGAGCCTGGCTTTGACACTCCTTGTCTTGAATACTGGCGATTGTTGCCAGGCTGCTTCTCAGATGCTCTGTCTGCTGATTCACCCTGCAGCATCATGCAATGTTTGCCCCTATACTGGCTTGTGAAAACATGCCCTTTGAGACTTCTTGTCTTGACTGCTGGCTATAGTAATCAGGCTGCTTTTCAGATGCTCTGTCTGCTGATTCACCCTGCAGCATCGTGCAACGTTTGCTTCTATACTGGCTTGTGGAAATATGGCCGTGAGCCTGGCTTTGACACTCCTTGTCTTGGATGCTGGCTATAGTCGCCAGGCTGCTTCTCAGATGCTCTGTCTGCTGATTCACCCTGCAGGGTCGTCGTGCAACTTGACTTGAGGCAGCATGCCAGCCCTGCTGTTCAACAGATTGCGCAAGAGCTTCAGGACAAACAAACAGCTCTCCTACTTGATGCTTGGCAGAGGTACAGCACAAATGAGACATGACCCTAGACACAATAGGAAGGTGCATGTGCTGTAACGACGAGACACAGGAGCCTGCCTTGCTGATGCAGCAGCAGGGGGCTATTGCAGTTGTCTTGACTGGGCACAGTGGTAGCTTCCACAAGAATGCTCATGTTCATCATCATTTATTTGCTTCCCAATGAGGTCTATGACCCAGCTGAATGCATGCAGAAGCAACGAACTTCATTCAATGCTCAGCTCTGCTCGTGGTCAACAATTGAGGAGTGATAGGGACGGGTGAATGCCTGGCATTTGCACGAGGACAGTGGGTTGTTCACCTTGTCTCCAGTGAACCCTTTTCAGACTGCACACTTTTCAGCTGTTGCTGCAGTGTGTCTAGCTGATGCTGCAAGGTCTGTTTCTGCTGTGCAGCAGCATGGTTAGCAGCGGTCAGCTCTTGACGCAGGCTCTGTGCTTCCTGCATACATGGTGCTGTTATGCTCTCTGTGTATGCAAGTGAGTTTCTGACAAGAGAAGGCCGGTCAAAGCGCTTGTGGGCATGACTGCCGTTGCGCCTTGCATCCTAAGGGAAGAGCAATAGCGCCAGAATGTATTTCTAGTTAGCCTGTGTGTCAAGGCTCGTGTGAGCAAGTGCTAGCACCTGATGCATGCACAGAGCTGACCAAGCACCACGCATGCAAGCAGTATACAGATCCAACCATCGTGCTTGGATCTGAGGCTGTTGGTCACTGCAGCATGCAGCTGTTGATGCAGAGACACTGACAGCAACAATGCTAGCATCAGACTCGCCTTGCATCCACATGAACATCGTGCACTAGATGAGCTTGACACAGTGCTAGACAAAATGCGTCACGTCAATGCTGCTGCATACACTGAACATTGCCTGCTTTTACAAAGCAAATCTGTGCAGCTTGTTGCTTGTCATTTGCTTGGGCATCCTGATAGCGGTGATGACGCTGCTGCTGTTGCTGTGCCTCGCTTGGGCAGTTTGTTGCTTGTTGTTTGCCAGGGCATCCTGACAGCAGTGGTGATGCTGCTGCTGCTGCTGCTGCTGCTGTGCCTCACCTGTGCACTTTGGTGGTCATCATTTGCTAGAGTGTCCTGATAGCAATGTATCAGGCTGCTGCTGTCACAGAGGATACCTGTGCAGCCTGTTGCTTGTCATTTGCCTGGGCATCCTGATAGCAGTGCTGCTGCTGTTGCTGTGACTCGCTTGTGGTGTTGGTTGTTTGCTAAAGCAACCTGAGAGCAGTGTGTCATGCTGTCACAGAGCATACCTGTGCAGCCTGTTGCTTGTCATTTGCCAGAGCATCCTGATAGCAGTGGTCATGCTGCTGCTGTTGCTGTGCCTCACGCAGCTGGAACTCTAGGCTGCTGCAGTGTGTTTCCAGCTGCTGCACCTTGTCAGCTGACTGAGTGCGCTCTTGCCTTGACTCTGCAATGCTGCTGGCCAAGCGCTCCTGTGATGATAACAACAGCAATAACAATCAACACAAGATAACAGCATCATGACAGCAACAATAGCAGTATCAAATAGCAGCAATGCTGACAACAAAGTTGATCAAAATAATCATAGTACTTTGGACAACAACAATCACAACAATAACTATTATGGTCAGAGCTTCTAGCGCATGTTCTAAGGACGTGTGGCACAAGTCTTATGTTGCCAGGTCAGCTTGATCTTGGCATCACGATATACGCAACAAATGATGCTGCAAGGTGTTCAAAAGGCTCTGTGTTATTTTCACCCTTGGAATGGCGCTGCCAACATGCACAACAATCTGTCAAACCATTGCCAGACAATAGTTGCAACAGCTTTGCTGTTTGCGCAGACTAGCGACAGGCAGAATGCGCATTACAGTGCAGGTCAGTCACCAGTGACTTGCTGACAAGTGCTTGGGGAGGACAAGAAACGCATACCATGTGTTCATGCAAGTCGTTGTTCTTTTGCTGCAATAGCTCTAGCTGGTCTGTGTTGCTGTCAAGTGACTGCTTCACTTTTGCGCCCGCCATTGACTGGTTGTGCAGCTGCTCCTGCAGCTGCCTGCAGTCATGTTGTGCTTCAGATAATTGGCAATAGTAAGCATGCACAACCTCAAGAAAGTAGCGCCAGCTTTTGTTGGAGTCAGCCAGCTAGTGTGCCTCTGCAGAACAGTTGTGTGTCACCTGACATGCCGGATCTGCTCTTGCTGTCGTGTCTCTGCGCTGGAGAGCTGACTGTCCTTCTCACGTAGCTCACCTTGCCGTCTGGCTGCAAGATCTTCAGCTGCTTTGACCTAAGCACACTGAGAAACTTTGATGCTGACTTTTGGTCACAAGGGTGGTTGAGGTGTTATGCACATTGCAAGGTGCACCTTGCATTGCATCTGCTCCTTTTCTTTGCAAATCTCCAGCATCTGTACATCTAACCCTTTCAGCTTCTTCTGAAGTGTGACCAGAGCAGCTTTCATGGCAGCATTCTGCTGAGCCAGAGTATTGCTGCACCCCATAGCTGCTGCGCAGCCGGCTCTGCTTAAGCGCGCTGACGGTGAGTACAAGTCGGCTTCAGTCTTGAAACTTCATGACTTGCAGACGAGCCTTTGGCGAACTAGGTCAGCCAGTTGTGTCAACAATGGCTGTCCAAAAGAAGTTTGAACGACCGGCTAGCAAGTCAAAATTGGGGCTGTTGCAACAGTGTCGGGCAACATCAGCCTTCCGTGCTGCCAGAACAGCTCATCGTCCGGGTCCTTGAGTGCACTACTAGTCCAGTCGAGGGACAATTTCGAACGTGTTTTGATCACTCCTTGCTGCAAAAGCTTTTGTGACTTGTATGGCTACAGACTCTAAGCCCAAGGCCGAAAGCAACAACGCTCAGGTTGCTGCGCCTCAGCCAGCCAATCAAAGTGAAGCCCCCGCTGGTAGACTTCCAAAAGAGCTGAGGCCATGGCAGGTTGCGTTTACATATGCTTGTATGCCCGTCTTCTTGAGCATGTTCACCTGTGCCATCCTGGGACTCTATGTGATACAAGGTAAGCCAATGTAGACAATGATTCTCTCATGTCCGCGAGCTGTAAAGCTTGCACTGCACGCTCCAATCCAAACCACTGCAAATCACTGCAGATAAAGAGCAGACAAGCTGGCTCAGTCATACCTGGTTTGGCGAGCAGTGGCGCATGGCTGTTGCCTGGAATCAGTTCATCAACTCTGGCATGCTCAATGGGGGCTTGTTAGGTAACAGCTCACCCAAGCTCTCTAAAGGACTGTTTGGTTGGGAGGGAAGAATAGCAGAGTTGATAGGCTTGCGCTTTCAAGCAGGCAGTTCAGTGATCTCACATCTGTCTCCTTATCTCAGACTGTACATTCTGTTTGTTTGTTGATTGACTGACTGATCAATGCAGGCAGTGTCATTGCCTCAGTCAGACTGAAAGAGCATCGTGCTGCACGGCGGGTAAGTCGTTGACTCTGCTTGGGTCATGCTCATGCACCTTCAACATTCATTTTGCTACATACAACTGTCAACTTTCATCTTCACTGTATACAATGCATACAGCATACTTGATTCTTATGCATCAGAGCCACAATGAGCGCTTGACAATGACATGACCAAGTGGGCTTCATGTTCTATGACAGCCTTGTTGGCTAGCTACAGTTTACCAAAGCCAATTTTTCCTCCTCTTGGCCCTGATGGACATCATTGTGCATTGCAATGTACAGGACCGCCTCTTCCGCTCCCAGTTCAAGATCTACAAGCCTGAAGACCTAGTACAAGATAAGCGGAGTAAAAGGAAGTCAGAGCCAAAAAAGCGAAGATGATTCGTAAAACTACAAATAATGCTACTACTTCCTGCAAAGCTAGCACCTGGTGCTGCATGAAATGAAGGCTCGACATGTCTTGATTGAGTGTGTATGCAACTCTTCCAGGTTAGCGTGTTTTAGCTCACAGCTGCATGCTGCGTCTTCAGCAGCATGTTTAGCGCCCGTTCATTGCATGCTTAATGAAGTCTTGGTCTGATGACGGCCTCACATCATTTGTGGTGACCTCAGCCAGGCTGCAGTGTGGTTTCAAGCAAACACATGTGACAGGCACATGAGCAAAAAGAGTAAACCCACGTTTACATGTCACAGCTTCTCAGTCAAAACAAGGCTGCATGGTAAGCCTGGTGGCACAGCCTCGTCACGTGAAATGACTTTGTAGTCTGGATGAATGCATATGCAGGCGCTATTGCTAATGCAATCGCAAGTCAGAACTAGATGGATAGCTGGAAAGCACAGTCTGCACATATTTTGTTTACATATGTTCTACACCTTCTTTTTGCCAGCTGCCGGTTGAACAGGTGACTTGGCAAGCGTATACAGTGCAAATCCCGCAACTGAGACAGCATAGCCGACCAGCTGCTTGCCAGAGATGACATCGCCCATCAGCACCCCAGCAAACACCACAAAGGCGTTTTTGACACAGCCTAGAACTTTGAATGTCAAGCCAGAGGTTGCTTTGATTGCCCAGTAGCTGGTAAGATTCACAACAAACCCACCTGCTGCTGCCAACGCAAATCTAACAGGGTTGCTGAGGGCTATAGAAAAGCCACCATGAGGGGCAATCAGACCATCCCATTCAAAAAGTGCTGAACATAGCGCAAGACAGACACCTGTGGCAGGACTGAGATACACTAAGGCCTCCACAGCATTGTACCTCATGTTGCCCAAAAGCAGCTGCATAAGGATTGTCCTGCAAGCTTCAGAGACTGCTGAAACAAAGAAGTATGCCAAGCCAACAAAGCTGAAATGGCTTGTTTGACTCTCCAAGAAAGCTGCAGAGCCTGTGCCTGCGGAAATGAGTAAGACAGCAGCTGTCAATTGCAGGGTGAGGTGCTCAATGCCTGCTGCCACCCCAACTGACAAAGTGATGGCTGGCAGCATGACTTTTATGACTTGGATGAAGGCCACTGATAGCGTGAAGTACGCCATGTTTCCAGTGATCAGAGACAGTGCTGACAGCAGGACAATTGGCAACAGGCGCTTCAGAAGAAACTCGGTGTCCGGGCGAGCTCGACAGGTCATAAAGCCTGCTTTGGCCAATGCCAGACCTGCACGACAGCACGGCACCCCACTAAGCCATCTCACAGAAAGCATGCTTGGTTTTGTCTCCAAAGTTGATGCACACAACCACCAAAGTGAAAGCACTGTGACATGTGCACTGCACATCCTGCTGTTGCACTTGTGCTGGTTATGTGGATTGGACGTTGTCCTGCCGAGCTTTAAGGTTGCATTGCGCACGCAGCGGCTATGCAATCCGATGTGAGATGAATTCAGCGTGTGAATCACGACATGTGCTTACCGCCCAGATATGATGTAAATTGGCCTGCAGCCGTCAAAGCCATTGGATAACGGAAACCATGGCCCACCATCAGCTCCTTGTTGAGTAGGATCAAACCAGAGCTGGATACAGTCCAACACAGCAGGGCCACAACAGGCCAGATCAGCCTTGTTGCTTTCTGAGGCTCTGCATGTCTTGCAGTCCCAACATTAAGGCGCTGAGCCCTCTTGATGCCTTCAAATGGGGTGGGATCTGAGCTGACGGCATCATGCATGCTGCTCGAACGCTCATAACGTCTCATAGCTGTGACTCCCTGGCTGTCTGGGTTTGAGAGATGTTCTTGGCGTACTGCAGCAACACCTGATCTGATGCTGTATGCAAAGAAGACAGTGCCAAGGGAGGTCGAAATGTTGCTTGCAGCACCTTGTTCACGAGCCAATCTGCATCTCTTAAAGCTCTGTCAAAGATTGTCTGCAGACGTTCCCCTGAAGTTTCCTCGCTGTGGCTCACGAAATTCTCACGCAGAAGTCGCCTATAGTAGCCCCACGAAGCCCTGCTCACGCAATCATGCAGTGAGATTGCGATAAAACAAGACTGGGCAGTCAGCCAGCTTCAGTGCACAAGTTAGCCTGTGGAAGCTAGAAGCGAGCGTGCTTGAGAGAACGGGCGTCACGTCAGAAGCCGTGGCAAGCAGTCTCGGAGAAGACGACAAAAGCAAGCAAAGCTCATTCAAGTCACCTGGGCAGCTCACGCGATCGGCGAAAGAGCTTGCGGTACAAATGAACGGCAGCCTGAGTCATGGCTTCGGAGACATACGCTATGCAGTGATGTTGTCAGATCGGCATGCAGTTCAACAAAGAACCGAACGGGTTCTTGTTGGGCAGCACAAGGGCGAGTTTTTGTTTCTTTAAACGTTCGCTGATGCTGATGAGAATAGACTCAGATATAATTCACAGCGCATCTGGACCAAGGCAAGCAATAATTTTTGTCCTGATCCACACGTGGCCCTTCGCCGCCCAGATTAGTCACAGCAGCTGCTTGAAGAGTGCTCTGGCTCGGGCTCGACGCGCAGCGCAAGTTACCCAAGCTGCCTTCTTCAGCGCAAAAGGATGGCGCCTTCAGCATCTTCGAGGAAAGGCAAGAAGTCATGGCGACGGAACATCGACACCAGTCAGGTTGGTGTCAGTGTCACGCTTTCTTTCTTCGTTTTCAGCGACACAGACACTGACTGTGTCTTTCTGCTCGTGCAGCTAGAGCAAGATATTGCGCGTCAGCAGAAGGAGGAGCAGCAGGGCACCGCTCTGCAAGCCCTTCCCGACAGCAACATCTTCTTCCTCGACAAGGTATAGTGACTTCTTTTTGTAACGACTGCTTCGGTCACCAACGAAATCGTCCTTGCGTTGCCTCATCCACACTGACAAGTGCCACTGCAGTCAGAACACAGTGATTGGATTCCAATTGCATTGTCCTACGATGAGAATGTCTTTACACCAAGTATCCTTACAACAAGAAGTCACTGTACTCTTCAGTGCATAGGTCAATTTCTTGCTGGTTGCTGCAATGAAAGCAGCAATCCTGGGCTGCCTCTTTAGACAGAGGCTCCTGCTATGACGCCCGACGGCGTTTCCTTTTCTGTTTTCTCTTTTCATTTTTTCTTTTCTCAGTGCTGCGCTCTTACCACACTCTCATTGTCACGGCTCACCTCTTGCAGGCATGAACATGTTGTGTCTCCACCTTGCAGGCAGGGGACGAGCAGACTGCCTCGGCAGTGGCCAAGGGCCTTAGCAAAAAGCGAAAGCAGTTGTCCAAGCCTCTACGCTGCGAGCTCATTGTCGGCAAAGACAAGCCTCCAGTCACAAAGTCAGCTCAAGCAGCGCCCAAGCCAAGGGCAAAACTCATCCAGCCGCATCAGAGAAAGCAGCTGCAGCTACACCAAAGGCATCAAGGCAAGGGCGTCTACAAGCTGCCAGCATCTTCAACTTATGACCTCTGGGGGGAACAGTTGGACCAGACAGATCCGAGGCTAGACAAGCACAACAGCATCCCAGGTGCCATTACTAATGCTGCTAACAGGCCCACCAAACGCCGCAAGCAGACTGTCCCAGCTCCTGTTCACGCAGTGGAAATTGATGCTGCCGGCTGCTCCTATAACCCAGACGTCGAGCACCATCAGGAAGCTATCAGCCAGGCTGTGGCCGATGAGGTGCAGAGACTTAACAGAAAGGAATCTCAAGCTCGCGCTGTGCCACGCTTTGTTGAGTACCAGCCAGAGACAGATGAGCTTGCTCTTCTTCAAGTTGATGCAGAGCCAGATTCTGATGAAGAAGACACTGCACCTGATGCTGCAGCTGCTGTGTACAATTTTATGACACACCAGCAAGCTGCAGCTGCTGTTGGAAGTTCTGCATCACAGCAGCAAGCTGCGGCTGGCCCAATGCGCATCAAGCGTACTGTCAAGGATCAGGGAAGTTCTAAGCGCCGCAGGCTGCAAGAAGAGGAAGACCGGCAGAGGCGGGCTTTGAAGGCTCAGCGGCGGGACATTGACAACTCCAAGAAAATTTCACAGCAGCTGCAAGAGGAGGAAGCTGTCAGGTACTTGTTCTGCTGCAATGCACCTATTACTAGTGGCAGGGAGCAGGCCCTATGTAACACAAGACTTCCTAAACCACTGTAACAAATCCACTGTAACAAAAGGGGTTGTGTCAAGTCTCAACGTGCGCCTCTCCTAGGCTATGGACACGTTACACCCTATGCACACATTATATTGGTTTGGATGTCGTAAGTTGTCCATTGCTTGGCCTGCCAAGATGCATGCACTGCCCTCTCATAGTAATTTGCAAAAAAGGGCGTGCACAATGCATTAAACATGTCAAACACAGATACATTTACCATCTTAGTTATGCCGTCTTTACTGGAGGCTGCAGTTCATGGCAGGACAGTCAGCAGCCATGGCCTCAGGGAAGCTTGCATCATGCTCCTGTGCGTGCAACTGCTGTCTGTAGCAAAGTGCAAGAGCATGGCTTAAGTGAAGCATTGTGCAGGGCTGCGCTGCGTGCCAGCAAGGCTGCAGCAAAACACGCTAGCATCACAACTTGCAACACATGGCTGACGGGGACTTGTTTGCAGGGCTGCCTTGCGTGCAGGCAAGGCTGCAGCAAAAGCAGAGCTGGCATTGCAGCAGCCGCCCCGCCTTGGAAAGGTCAAGTTTGAGGCAGAGCCTGTTCAGGTCTGGCTCCTTCTTGCAAAATTTGCATGTATGTTGTCAAACATGCTGCCTTGGACGGTTCCCCAACTGACTGTTTTCATACATGAAAGAGATTTTAGTCTTGTGGCAGTGTCAGGCAGTGTTACTTGTTGCCAGGTGGGCAGCAACACAAGCAGCTTGTAGGCTCGTTGTGCGGTGCATATAGTCCACATGCTGTCCAGCATCCTCAGCATTGTTGAGCTGAGGTCTGCAATCACACAAGAGCGCTATAAACGCTGTCCGCACAATGGTGCCAACAGTGAGGCCTGCACATTGGCATGAGCATGTGTTGTGAAATCACTAGCAAGCGTTTGCATGATGGTGACGTGATGTATGTGGATGCAGGTGCTGCTTTCAGAGGAGGTGACAGGCAGCTTGCGCAAGCTACGCCCAACAGCGACACTGACCAGAGACAGATTCAAAAGCCTGCAGAAGCGAGGCATCATTGAGCCTCGAGTGGCTGTCAAGGGGAAGAAGAAGCCTAGGAGAGTGTCGTACACGCAAGGGGACAGGGCAGATAAGGCAGAAGCTGGCATGGCAGAACTGCGAGCCATGCAAAGCAAAGAATAAGCTGGAACGCCGCTATGTGATAAGCCTAGGAGGATGTCATGCAGTTGGGAAGACAGGGCAGACAAGGCAGAAGCTGGCCTGGCAGAAGTGCAAGCCATGCAAGGCAATGTACCCTGGGACATCACTGTGTGATCAGCTTAGGAGGGTGCCATAGACACAATGCGGCAGGGCAGACAAGGCAGAAGCTGGCATGGCAGAACTGCGAGCCATGCAAGGCAAAGAGCAAGCTGGGACATTGTTATATGATAAGCCCAGGAGGATGTCATAAAGTCAAGGGGTTAGGGTAGACACTTGCTATGGCAGACAAAGCAGAAGCTGGCATGGCAAAGCCGCGAGCTATGCAAGTCATACACTAGACCGTGACAGCCTCAGAGCCACTTTGCTGTGTAGATTTTGCTGCTTCCATGTGCCAACGATGCATACCTGTAATGCACCATGTCGAGTTGTGCAAGGCCTTTTCCAATTACTCAAGAAAGCTGCCTGCTCAGCCAAAAATTGGTTGTTTCTGTGGTGTTATGCGCTGTCCAGTCATGACCTGGTATCATACATGAGCTGCTGCTGCCTCATCTAGTTAGCAGCACTGCTTTGATGAGTAGACAGGCTGAAGTCTCAAAGCCTGAACCACAGGCTCGCTGCTTCACATCCAACAGCTGTGAAATGCCGCATTGAGGTGAACGCGCTACTGCAGTTTTGGCCTCCGGTGGATTGGTGAGCCACAAGTGAGCATAATATTATCTATGCAGAATGCAGAAACAACAGCACAAACACAAGTATGCAGCGGCCGTGTACTCAGCGCTGAGACAACAGCTGCACCAGAATGCTGCTTAATAAGCTTATAAGTGCACTGGACAGCACCCACAGTCGTGCAAACAGTCAGTGTCAGGGTGCAAGGCAGTATATGCAGCGTGAGGCAAGCGCAACTTGTAAGCAGGAGCTTATTCCAAGAAAGCTTGGAGGTGTATCAGGGTTCCATCAAGTCACCAAGCAGTATTGATGTTTTTGGACGACTTGCTGCAGCTCATGTAACTGCGCTCAAGCCGATCATTGTTGATTTTCCTGGCAATTTGTCATGGACCACATGATCAGTCAATGGGGATGACCTATACTGGTAGTGATGATCTAGATTACAGCTTGCTGGGGAACGCAGTGTGTGGCGGTGGCACAGGAGCACCGCCTGTGTGAAACGAATGCAGCAAATCTTTCTGTCCTGGCCTGGCATCATTGAAGCGGATGAAGTCAATGTCATGCCTTGTCTTGCCCTCAAGGGCCAAATCTGCAAGCACTTCACCCATGACGCTGCAGAACTTGTAGCCATGCCCAGAGCAGGCAGAGCATACTACCACCTGCACCAAAACAAACAACGCCATGTTGCTGTCTTGCTCTTGAAGTTTGGCTCCTCAATCACGAGGACATAAGACACATTTTGTAATGCAAGCAGTCAGACTGATATACACAACATGAACACAGCCAGCAATACATGACAAGATTGTCACAATGCATTATGCATAAACAAGAGCCTTCTCAGTCATAAGCAGTACATCATCTCGCTCGCAATTCAAGTGAAAGATGTTGAGTTCTATATTGAAGCATGAAGACATCCTCCATCGCATTTGAATGCTGCTGCTTGACAACAGATACAACAATGCATGCAACAGCATGGCTTTGCATACTCATCACATTGCAGCTCTGCAGGTACCTGTTGAAATCTGGGGTGTAGATCTACAATGAAATGGGAGTCCTTGGTGGTAGTGAACATGCAGATAGCTGCTCTCGTCATTTCATTGTCCGCTACTGGGAAGAATTTGGAAATGGGGCCTCGCAGCATCTGCAGACAAACCACACAATCAGCAAAATGGTGTAATATACACTGCCATTTCCAGGTCTGCTGAGACAACCCTTGTGAGCTTGACGCCACTGAGAGCTGCTGAGCAGTATGATGTGTTTACAAATGACGAATTTGAGTCCACTGAGATAGTAAGCCTTGCAGGTCTGCTGAGACAGTAACTCTGACTAGCTTGACGCCACTCATTGTTGTTGAGCATTGTAGTGTGGTCCACATCACAAAATGAGGTCTGCTGAGACAGTTGCTCTTGCTTGATTGAGACTGCTTCTTGTTCTGCATGAACTCTCACTCACTTGAGACTGCTCATTGTTGTTGAGCAGTATGATGAGATAAACATGACAAGTTGAGGTCTGCTGAGACAGGAAGTCTTACTAGCTTGAGGCTGCTCATTGTTGTTGACCAGTATGTTGTGATACAAATGACAAATGTGGATCCTCTGAGACAGTAGCTTTTGCTTGGTTGACGGCACTCGTTGTTGAGCAATATGATGTGATACACATGACAACATGAGGTCTGCTGAGACAGGAAGTCTTACTAGCTTGAGGCTGCTCATTGTTTTTGAGCAGCATGGTGTGATACATGTTGTGCTCAGGCCAGTCTTTTTTGCTAGGCTGAGGCTGCTCATTGTTTTGAAGTAGTATGGTGTGATACACTCCACAACAACAACAATATCTTGTGCTCAGGACGCAGTTTGCCAGGGAGCTCAGCAGACAAGGTGACTGACGCCATTCAAGCAATGCAGGCAGCTCTGCATCCACCTAGAGCTGATTCTGCATTGATTGTACGATTTGTGCCGCAGGTATGCAGTAAATTTATTTTGCAAGGACACACAATGTAAGGACATCCCTAATGCAAGGACAGTGCAATTGATACCCAATCATTGCATCCTGACTGCAGTGAACCTCTGAGTAAGGACAACCCAATATAAGGACAATTTTCTGGGAACCAAAACAGTTGTGATACAGAGAAGTCACTATATGACATCAAATGCCCCGATTTGCGCGACGTCCAGCAGGACCTGATCATGTGGACCTTCTGACAGACGCATGGCACTGACAACCCATAGATGCTGTCTGTATGCCGCTCTTGCAACGGCAACTTGTATAGTCAGCCAACATGCTGTGTGTGTGTGAGGCGATCACTCACATAATGCACACTACATGGCTTATTTGAGCCAATCAATTGAGCCAACAGCATTTTGAAAGTGATCAGACATTGGCATCACCATTGAGCAGTATCAGGCAAATATCAGTCGATATGTATCGCCAATGTCTGATCATGTTAACACTATCTTCAGGCAAAACAAGCTCGGTGAAGCTGATTGCAAACTTTGTTGTGTAAATGATCTCCTCACACAAACCATGCTGACCGTAAACACAGTTGCATCTGTCCGATTGTCAGTGACATGCGTCTGGAAGAAGGTCTGCACAGTAAGAACCTTCCATATGTTGTGCGTGTCAGAAATTTTGACACTATATGCAAGCACTCCTTGCATATAGTGTCAGGAGTGAATGAATTTGATGCAAAAGTTGCAGATGATGCGGGCTGCATACATGCTTGAAAGGCAAATGACACCATGTCTGCTGAGCTGATGACACATACATGTACGCCGAGCCTTTGCGCATTGCAGAGTGCTGCACAGCCATTGCACACTCAATAGGGTCATGTACTAGTACTAACAAGCATGTTGACAACTACAACCAAAGTGCCACCCGCAACACAAAAGACAAAGGGCGTTCACACCTTTTCATCTTCTGGAGTCACATTTCTGTCAAGGTGGTCTGGGTGAGGGATGGCGTTTCCGCCTCTTTGGAATTTGCCAATCTTCAGGCCATTGTAGCCAAATTGAGGGAAACCGTACCAGTAATCTGTCTCATCTTGGAGCAAGAAGACTGGAAACTTGCCAGAAGGCGTACAGCAGTCAGGGTCTGGGTGCTTGACAGTAAACCAGCCTATAACTTGCCTCTCTACCACTAGCGCTGGCTGCAGCACACACAGACTTTTTTGTTTTGCTTGTCTTGGCAACAAATTGAAGGAAATGGCGTCGCCACAGTTGCTGAGCAGCAGTAAGGATCTGGAAGCTTGACAGTGGACCAGCCTATGACTTGTCTCTCGACCACCAGCGCTGGCTGCAGCACAGAAAGTGCACTTTGCATGGTGGGCTTCTGAGGATCTGGACTTAAGCTATTGCATGCAAGCATGGGTACTTGCAATGACACTACCACAACACAGCATGACTAGCATGATAGCATGACAACACAGCATGAACAGCATGACAGCATGATGACACAGCATGCAAAACACAGACAAGATGGCAAAGTTGTCGCAACTTTCTCAAAGAAGCAGCACAAACTACAAAGGTGCTAACCCGAGGCAACCAATCAAAGTGCAGACAGTGAGCACAAGCACTGACTTGACTTCAAGTTATGGGCAGATTTCTCCAATGCACGATTCGGTAGTTGGCGCAAGCTTCCTTGCAGTGTACTGGTCAACACCAGCGTATACTGTTACAATGCCAAAGGCTGGACTTACCTCAAGTAGTACATCTGTGTGCACAGTTTCAATGCCCAGCGAGGCATGCAGCAAGATGTGCGTTCACCTCCAGTCCTGGGTAGATCTGTCCCATCCAAGAGCCAGCTGTCAGCACTAGCTGCCTTGCAGTACACTGGTCAACATCTGTGTACATTGGCACAATGCCAGACACTTGAGCTACCTCAAACTTTCAAATCACATCTGTGTACACAGTTCCCGTGCCCAGCAATGCATGCAGCAAGATGTGCGTTCACCTCAAGTTCTGGGCAGATTTCTCCCATCCAAGAGCCAGCAGTTAGTACGAGCTTCCTAGCAGTATACTGATCCACATCTGTGTACACTGTCACAATGCCTGTTGACTCATCCACCTGCCACCTCTCCACCTTCTCAGGAGCGTGGAACTCAGCGCCATGAGATTCTGCGGCTTGTATGTGCGCAGCGATGCATCGCTCTGAAGCTAGAATGCCACCTTGGGGCTGATACAACGCCTGCACTAGGCAACATATCAACAACATATTGTGGCATTGTTATTGTAAGTCACACTGCCTTCCTAGTGCATTGTCTCACTGCAAAGGCTGGGATTGGATGTCCTAACATTTTTATGCAGCAAAATACAAAGCTTAGAAGCTGTCAGTACATGACGGCGCTGACAGTTGCGCTGGTGACTACCTGACAAACTGCAATGACTACCTGTGACAGATGCATCAGTCATTGCAATGTGCATGATGTAGGCATGATTGGCAGAGGCAGCGACGATACGTGCTGAGTTTGTCAGCATCACACAATCATGCAAACAGGCATGCACGGCATGTGCTGCAACAAGCATGCCGATGGCTCTAGCAACCTAATTCGCAAGACTTTGATCATTGAAGAAGGCATCTCGGCTGCACACGATGCATGTCAAGACAGCAAGCAAGGTCACCTTGAAGTTTGATGGCAGATTGTAGCCTGGAAAACGTTCATTCACTTGGTCTCCTGTCAAGATCTCATGCTCAAGCTGATGCTGCCTTGCTGACAGCAGCGCATTGTTGAAGCCATTGTACCCCTCCAGGTCGCCTCTGGTTGTGTCTATGCTGCCGGTGATGCACATCAGATCCTGCACCATACTTATACTGTCATACCCCAATGGCGGCGCAACGATCAAGTGGTCACCAAGCAAGCAAACTGACACTGGGGCAAAGTATTCAATGCTACCACTCAGTAGGTTTGAAACAATGCATGCACATCTGCTGTTTGTGTTGATTGCGGTCTTTCTGCATTCTTTGAAATGGAGTTGCAAAGTTGTTCCAAAGCCATGCGCGGGTCGGAAACGGCGACATGCTGGCCTTGGTGGCATGCTTTGATGAGTTTCCCTGTTGACAAACAGATCAACTGTTGCAATCCAGATTTGCATTTTGTACCTGATTGGTCTCCTTTTCAAGCTGCCTCCACAGCTCGTAGGCTCTCTTGAGCAGGGGGACATAAGCAGGGTCCTCATGGTATGCCAGCCTGATGATGCGTGAGATGCCATGGGAAGATCCGAGATTGTGCGCCACACCATACTGCTCCAATCCCAACACCTAATGCAGGTCACATCTGGACTCGTGAACAATGTGAGACTTCGCACATTTGCAGTGTTCTCATGGTGTGCTAGTCTGACATTGCGTGAGATGCCTTGGGAAGATCCCAGATTGTGCGCGATACCATACTGCTCCAGTCCCAACACCTAATGCAGATTACACTGGGAGTCACGAACCATACACAACTTTGCATTGTCCTTTTCAAGGGCCAGGAGACTCGGGTTTGTGCAGAACAGGCAATCATGTCTACCTTCTTGCCTCGGCTGGCTAGCTGGTAAAGAGCTGCGCTGCCCATGCCCCCGACCCCCACAACGATGACATCGTATCTGCAGCCAGCACAGCCGAGCTAGACTGTCAGCCTTGTTTGGCGTTGATGAGCTAGGCCGACACCGGAAAGCGACGTACTGTGCTTCCGCTTGGCCCATACAAGCTGAGCAGATCAGGTGCCTGCAAAGCGGGTATGCCGGTCAGCAAGCGTGACACTTCGTAGACATGTCGGCAGTCAAACAGGAATTGGCAAACTGGAAAAACCGACCGTCAAGTAGCATATGGACAACGAATGCTATTGCAGGGCTGCTGGTAGAAGCTGCACAATTGCGTACCTCGAAAACCGACTCTCGCAACGGTGTCGAACAACAAGTGTGTCAACTTCGATCGCGTCTTCAGCTGCGACGACGTCGCGTTCTGCTGTTTTCTCTGATCAGAGATCTAGCCACTGTTTTGCCTTTGCAAGCAATGAGCGATGCGCAAATGTTGGAATGGTTACGAACATCGCCTCGACTGCACTCCAACGACTGCACTCCACCTGTGCTGTTGACTCACAACTCAAAGTGCGCTCAGAACTCAATTGCTGTGAGTGTCCCGTTAGGTCAGCAGTGCGGGAAGCTGAGTGCATCTTGAATGTTTGCCAAGCGCGTTCTGCTGTTCGCAAGCAGTTCTGTCCCGTGACCTCAAGTGCTCCGACTATAGACAGGCGAACCCGCAATTGATTGCAGTGGTGAAAGCGTCTGCTGGCCCTGCGTGAACTGCACAGCTGCGTTGCCTAGTTGATACACACCTGTTTACCGAAGGCGCTATCGCAGACAGACCCCTGCCAAGCCCTTTGCAGCCTCCGACAAATGAAACGCATATTTGGCACCAGGAAGGAGAAGCCAAAAGCCCCCACGCTCGACGAGGCAACTGGGAGGCTAGATTCAAGAGGCAATGTGTAAGCAGCTACCGGCTAAATGCATGCAAGCAGGCTGCAGTATGACAACAGCATCAAAGACAGGCCCACGTTCATGAAAAGCTGGCTTGGCTGCCTCTGTAACAGAGCCCTGTTCCATCTTACAGGCTTGACGAGAAGATTAGAAAGCTTGATGAGCAGCTAGCACAGCATAGAGCTCAGATCAAGAAATGCCGGCCTGGCCCAGCGCAGGAAGCTGCTAAGCGGCGAGCACTTCAGGTGAGGATCATCTCACTCGAAATGAAGCACGTCATGCAAAGCATGCATACCTTGTCATGGCATACAAATGATACAACAGCATTGCACAAAATCATGTCAAAATAGCGTTGTCAGTGACTGATCATTCACGTTTTGTCTTTGTGATTGCAAACACATGACAGACACTGCTGCGTTGATGCATTTTTCACTTCTGCTATGCAAGAGGCTTTCTCACCAATATGCGTACAGACAGCTTGAACCAGCACATTTAACAAGCACATGGGCAGTGTAATCTCAGTTTGACCACAGCACCTCTGCTCGTCAGCACAGGACAGCATGCACTTGTCAGGCAGCTCATGCTGCTGCTTTAAGTTTGCAACAAATTCTGCCAAGAGTCCTTCTCAGCAATGTGCAAAGACAGACTCTGAAGCAGCACCATCAGCAAGCAGATGGGCAACTCATGCCTGCATCTCGTCACAGCTTCATCTGCTCTTCAGCACAGGGCAGCATACATGCGTTGACCAGCTTGTGCTGCTGAAATGGATTACTGACGCCAATCAGCAATCCATCTTTGGCAAAGTGAAGACAATACAGAAGAAGCAAAAATCAAACTTGCCTGCTCAATGTGGTTTCCTTTCCACATTTGCTTATGTGTCAAACCTTTGCAGAAGCCACGATTAATTGTTTTGACCCACTGAAAAGCATCCCACTTTGAACCAAGCTGAGCAAAGGCTGCCACTTTACGCTACTTCGCTGCTGCAGGTCTTGAAGCAGAAACGGCTGTATGAGAATCAGCGGGGACAGCTCATGAACCAGCAGTTCAACGTGGACCAGACGTCCTTTGCATTGCAGTCCATGCAGGACAGTGTACAGACGGTGCAAGCCATGAAAGCAGCAGGCAAGGAGCTCAAAGCAGCTTTCAAGCAGCCAGAGCTAAACATCAACAGCATAGAGAACTTGCAGGATGACCTAGCAGACATGATGGTGCGCTTCATGATGTTACAGGACGCCATGCACACTGCAATGACTGATGCACAATGCGTGTATGGTCATTCACCAAGCAGTCTATATTGTGGGCTGCTGCGGTTGTGTGTATCATAATCCAGCGGCATGGACAGCATATTTGTCCTAGCATAGCATGCACCAGCATTGTGTGTACAGTTGTGCATCAAATGTACTGTAAGCTGCTGCGTCCATGTGTGCAGCTCAAGATATACTCATGGCCATGGACAGCCCATTCAAGCTGCATATTGAAATGCTAGGGGTGAAGGTGTTGCATGACGAGGCATTACATTGCAATCAGACCTGCACCTGTCAATACTCATCTGACTCAAGTTGTCGTAGTAAGTGTGCTCTGACTGCTGCTTTATCAAGATCACAAACAACTGCAAAAATGCATTGCTGTTGTTTTAGCTTGGATCCGATGATCGCCTACCTCTGACACATGTACATGAACATGTACATCAGCTGGAGGGCAGCAGCATTACTTCAGCAGAAAATCACTGACTATTGGAATGCCTGTTCATTGGTGACCTCTGCTTGTGTTCATGTATGTGACATTGCTTGCAGGATATGCATCAAGAGATACAGGACGTGCTTGGGCAGAACTTTGGCATTCCCGATGACATAGATGAGGATGAGTTGATGGAGGAGTTGGACGCTCTTGAGGACGACTTGACAGCGGATACAGAAGCAAATGCTGATGGTGTTCCCTCGTATCTTCAGGTGAGCCTTTGCCTCACTGCGCTCAGGTCTCTGCCAGGGTTGCATCAATGCTGCCATTGCTGTTGTCAGTGAAATATCAGTGGATCAACGTTGTCCCCTTGAGACAATGAAGAGCTGCTCAAAGGGCATGCAGCAGTTGCTTGCTGCTGCAACATGAGCAAAAAATTGGCAACTGCATGTCTGCTAGCTGCTCGATGTGGAAAGTTTCACATGCAAGCATGTCAATGGTTCCCCTGACTGCAAAGGTTGTTGAGAGTCTTGCTTGTGATGAATGCCGGTCTCCTGAGTATCTGTCATCAAGGGCACATGAGAGACAAGCATCTGATCAAATTGTGTGTCACGTATATACTTGTTACACTGTCCAGCAGTTTCGATGCCTCAAGTGCACTGTGTAGGAGCAAGACTTGCCTGAAGCTCCGTCGGCGCGACCAGGTCATGCTGCACCAGCGCAAGGAGAGGATGAGTTTGGCTTGCCAGCAGTGCCTCAAAGAACATGACAGTCTGTTTGTAAATCCTCATTGCCCAAGTCAGTTTTACTGACTGCCTGCACTCCTTTTCTGCAATTTTCGAATCTCCGGCGTGTGGGTCTTGTTGGTACTGCTGCTTTTGTATGGTATTGTCAGATGGGCTACTGCAAAGTCACAATGCATAGCTTGCTTCATGTCAGTCACATTGATTATGATAAGTGATATGTGAACCCAGCTGTCCTGGGCCCCTGACAGCATGCTGTTGTTGATGACTGAACGCAATTGCGCATCTGACTACTGTGTACATGACATGTGCCACTGCAGCTTGCCTGCTCTTGCAGAGATGGATTGCCGTTCTGATCAGACAAGACAAGAAAACAGATTGCTTCTGTTGCAAAGCAAACAGGTCAAATCTTGTACAGGACAGCTTCATAATGTAAAGCCCTCAGACTGTTGAGTCAGCTGCAGCAGAATTTGATGTCAATGTCTCATTGGTCAAGTACAGGGCAACAGCACCACATCTGCTCTGTGAAGCTTTGTTGCAACATATGCAGAACTGGATGCCATCTTTGAACGAGCAATACATCAGTGTTCCATCTTTGCAAGTCCATTCAGGTCAGCCTCTGGTAGACCATAGACTTGAGTCTCAAAGTAGCTAATGCCATGACACCAGCTCTCTTGAGGCTTTCTATTCTACAACTGTTGGATGAACTGCAACAGAAGCAGTCAGAGTTCGCCTTGAAAGAACCACTTCTTTGCAGTGTGAGGGTTTGCAGGGCAAATCAGGGTTCTTGAGGCCCATGACCGCAGTCTGTGCGCAAGTTGACACTTAATACGTGCACATTCAGAGCATGCATGTCGCATCGGCGGGGGTCACGGCCCGCAGTCACCCGAGTGGGGATTGGCGTGTGCGGTTTGGTTGCCTTTGGCAGCGGCCCATGCACAGCTGTTGAGAGCGTGCCCAATTCAAGGTCAGTAACTGCAACAGCTGTTGGGCGGAGGCCCGTCAGTTGTGGACGTTAGAGAAGGGCACAATGGCTTAGGCCGGGAACGGAGCAAGCTCTAGCCCTCTCACTGATCGGTGAATGGATAACATGCTTAAGGTTGATCATGGATTCTCCGCAGTCACTGGCGCATCGATACCACATGCCTTTTTGGATTTTTTCCTTTTGATCGAAAGCCGCAACATTTCCTTCTGTTCGATTCAGGCCTATGCATTATTGCACGCCTTGTTACGCACTGATTTTCATGAAAATTATGCAATTCAAGATCACGCTCACAGCATTTCACTGCCTCAAATGCAGCTGAGAAAAGCATTGCTCAGTCGTCTGCAGGTACAGACGGCCTTGAACATTTCGGCACGGTTGCTGTTACTTGCACTTGAAGTGACTTGATTGGAAGTGCAAAATTAGTCACCAGTTGCAAGGCTTCACGATTAAGATGACATCGCTGCGATCACAGCTGTGCATCCGCTTTGGCTTTGATCGGACAGCAATGTTGGATTGACGTAGCTGAATTGTAAAAACGAGCAATCTGAGTAAGTGCATAAGTGTTCCAATACATCCGGCGCTGCATGCTTCTTGCATGCCGGTTGCACTCAGTTCAGCCGAGGCTTCTTTCTGTGACGCGTCACACCTTTCAAAGCAATCGGCAGAGGCAGTCACAGAGTCGCAGCTCACACACCGTCACTTGCAAGCAGAACAGCAACGACACAGCGTGGGCAGCTGTTCTGCTTGCTTCTGCAGTTGCCTTGACCCCTGCGTTCGCAACATCCGCTTCGTCCGACTATGTCAGCGTGCAAGAAAGGATCAATCAGCGCAGTGTACTACGAGACAGAGCAGCCTCTCGATACACCCCGTCTGCAGACGCAGCGTCCAGCATACCCATCCAGGAGCAGGCAAGATGACTGCTGACCAGGCGTTTTGTGTTCTGCCTCTTCTGACAGTAGTCTTGGCACAGGTCAAGCAGGTCAAAGAGCTCTCCTCGAAGGCTCAGGCAGCAGTAGATGCTGAAGACTATGAGCAGGTACTGCAGAGACGGTGCCTTTTGCAACAATGCCAGGGCACTTGTCCCAAGCAACTGCATGTTTGTTTCAAACAAAGCTTTTCACAATTGGGACCTTGAAATGTACCCACAATAGAATGCATGAATGCAGGCCTTGAAGACCTATTCGCAAATCACGCACACCTACCCTGACCTGGCAATAGTGCAATATGCAAGGGTGAAGCATGCTCTAATGTTGTTTCAGTCAGGCAAAACAATAGATGCTGTTCTAGAAATGGAGGGACAGGAAGAAGAGATGCGAGGAAATGCTGAAGTGCATGCTGCTCTGGCTGCAATGCTGTACTCAGAAACCCCTAGGCAAATCCTCAGGGCTGAGACACAATGGGAAATTGCTAGAGAGTTTGATGAAAGATATGGCAACCTGGACTGGGTGAAACGCGAGAAGCAGTGGCCTCCCAAAATGCAACTTGCGCTGAGCAGCTTTCTCAACCTGACATGACAATGCTAGTTTGTGGCAACATACCTTTAGCCTGAGCAAGTTTGGGATGGAGTGCTATTGAGGCACCTACCCCTCTTGCTGCTGCCACTGTAATTATACGTGGTGGTAGTCCGCAATTGCTGCAGAGATCAGCTTCATCAGAGCCAGTCAGAACATCAGCAATAGACTGCTTGGAAGCCACCAAGAGCTAATTAAATTGGTGATGTCTTGACGCTAGAACCTGGCTGTCACTACATGGATGCAAGGGTGCAGAGGCTGGGCAACTTCAGCAGCGGCAGCAGCAGCAGCAGCAGCAGCAGCAGCACTGTTGCTTCTAGCATTGGCAGGCAGCTTCTGCCACAACATGTCAAGCTGCTCTCATACCCTTGGCGAGCTATACATTGAATGCCGCTACCATCGGACCTCTGTACATCTCTGGTCTTCGTGGTATTTGCAGCAGGCCCAGATTGCCTAGGTACCTTGCTGAGCTGCAATTGTTGCCATTGACATTTTTGACAGCATGCCAGCCTGCTTGCTGCCCAAATGGTCAGGCTCAGAAGCAGCTGCCAGCTTTACGATGCTTGTGCTACGGCATATCTTCTGGTGTAGAAGCAATCATTTGTAACTCATGACAGCAGAGATCTTGCCTTTGAGGTTGCTGCTCAGTAATCTGCCAGCTGGGGCAGAGACTTTCAGCTCAACCAATGCTGTCTGTTTGCCATGCTTTGCTTGATTTGGTGCAGTATATTCTTGGCATTCCTGTCATTTGGTTCTTGGGGTCGTGACTTCTGCAGCACAAATGAATTTGGGCTAGAACCATATGTCAATTTGCAAAACGTCTGCGCATCAGACATATAACGTCAACGGCAGATGGCACTTAGGATGATGCAAGTCTGTTCTCGTTGATTGATCCAAACACTTTTAGCTTTATGGTGTGATGCTGCTTAAGCTTGCATACATGGCAAAGATCATCAGACACACAGGACGCTTCATTGATTAGACCATTGGGATCTGGCACCAACCCAGCACATTGTCATCATGTCCAGATAGCCTGAAAGCCACAGCTTCAAAGCAGCTCAAATGTGTTGTGATGAGCATAGCCTGAGAGAAATCACGGGACCAACCAAAAAGCGCGTCTGCAGCAGCGACTTCGAGCGCATTCAACGACCAAGTTGACGTCGGCTCAACCAAAGACGTTCAGCAAGGCATGCTGCAGAGCATTTGCTGCAGTTTGAGCGCTGACTGGGCCGTGCTTGGCTGATTGCAGCGGCGGCATGAAGGTATTGTGTGCTTGAATGGCTGGATTTCCGTCAAAAGTCGTTGCTTGTACGTGGTGGAAGACAGCTGCATCTGCACGTGCTTCCAGAGCAAATGCATGATTTATTTGCAGTGCTGGGCAGCTGCAAAGCTGTCACATTCAGGGCAGCAATCTCAGGCAGCTCACCTGCAAGAGTTGCAATACTGAAACAGTGTATTGCATGACTTTGCCAAAATTTGCCAACAGGATGCATCAATGTAGCGCATCACACTATGATTGTCTGTAGATTTTCCAATTGCAATGGCTGCCTCGCCTGCTCAATCCGCTCAAGCCTAGTGAGTGAAGCCTGTCAGACTTGACTGCATCAATGGCTTGACACTTCCAGCGCATGTGCAAGCTGAACATTGAACAAGTATCACTTGTGATTGTTATTCAAGCTGCTCAAGCGCTGCTTGTGTTCTGCAGGGTGATGTTGCACAGGCACGAGATGCACTTGTCTATGCAGTCAGCAAAAGCCATGGCTCACACACAGAGGACATTATCAGGAGGACATTATCAGGGCAATAGCTGACGCATGCCCATATGAGGGCCTGCGTTCATGCGCCGGCAACCTGGTGTTGGTGCCTGTGAAGTTCAAATTTGTCAGCCAATACATCCAAGATAATTGTCCTGATGAGGAGTTTGAAGATGATTGGTGCTACACAGATGAAGAATATGATGGTGAGTACTCAGACGGCATACGCCAATGCAACAGGTACAGTGATCCTGTCAACGTGATAGTGATGGCTGCTACATCAACACAAATGGTGTTGCAGATGTTGCTGAAGAAGCAGGAGACCAGTGGACCCTTACAGATCTGCTTGAGACTAACCAGTGTCAGCGTTACTTTACAATAGTGTATGGTTCAGCAGATTACCAGCCTCAGGTTGTAGCACGCCTGGGTACTTTGATCAGGCACCCACACACCACCCCTGTCCAGCACATCCTGTCGCAAATCAGAGTCATCCAGGTACACAGCAAGGATGCCCGCTACAAGCCAGCAATCAAGGAGTGCCATACGCCTCTGCAGCAGCCACTTGCTGCAAGCAACAGCCCATCCAACGTGAGGACTGTTCTATCCTCTTTCCTATGATTAGTCAATGCACTAGCTGGGTTTGCACTGCTTCATTTCCAGGCTGGTTTTGGTGCAGAGACTTGTATTGTGATGCTTAACAGCAAAGGTTCATCTGTTTACTTATACTTTTCTCTGTGGTGCTGCAAGTTTGGTCAAAGACACCTTGCAACTTGACATGCTGCTGTGTACAATTGCAACCCAAGTGTTTATTGGCATACTTGGAAGCAGTCTCCAACAAGGCTAATGTGACATTGCTGCACAGCTCAATGCTTTGATACTCACTGCATGCAGAATGCATGTCTGCGCAGAAATGTCATTGGGCAAGTTGTGTCAACAATGCATCTGGGTTTGCATCAAAGCGTTGCGCTGCTCTTGCCAGCCCTGTGCTTGATGATGACGGCAGGGCATGGGGTTGCAAGCTCTGTAATACGTAGGCTCAGGTCATCTTGGTCACCAGCATTGAGCAAACCAAGGAGCTGTGTGCTTCTGCCAAGGTCCAGGGCAGAGTTGGATTTGACTGTGAGGGATGCAGTCTATCCAAAGATGGACAGCTGTGCCTTGTTCAGGTGTGTGTGCTGCAAACTTGTGCAATCACCACTGGTCAGGTAAACAAGACCAGAGATGCAAAACTGCATGCCTGCTGTAGATAGTGCCTGTACATAAAAGACTTGTGGGCAGCGTCCGTGCATTCTGCATTGACCCTATTGCACAGCTGCCATGCCGCTGTTTGTGGCTGCTGCGGCATTGCCTGCGGTGTCAGTCATAGCAGCTTTTGTCAAGATCTTGACATCTTCAAAGAGACAGCTTAATGAGTTGGTGCTTGCGACAAAGTACTTGTTGTGGCAACAGAACAGCCACAATTGATGCCTGCGCAGATGTCGAGAGCATGAGGCTTGCTGTGATTGCAGGTGCAAGTGAAGGGCATGTGCTATCTGTTTGACGTACTCCAAGCCAGTGCAGGCATCATGGCTCAACTGAAGCTTCTGTTGGAGGACCCAGCTATCATGAAAGTAGTGCATGACTGCAGGCAAGACTCAGCTGCTCTTTTGCACCAGAAGGGCATTGATGTGAGGAACTTGTTTGACACACAGGTATAGTTTCAGCACCAGAACATGCAGATCAACTCTAAGATTTAAATTGGTAAAAGGCTTTGCATCCGTCGTCTGCAGGCAATTGTGTTGCCACAGCTGCGTCGAGTTGCGGAAAGTCAGCCATCCTGAATGCTGTGCAGAATTTGTCCTTAGAGAGCGTATAGCTGCAGCCTTGCTAATTGACTTGCAGCAAAAGGGGCTGATACGGCGTCACACCTGCCAAGAAGTCACTGAAGACTTGCACTGCTCATGTCCTTCAACAGCATGACCCTGTTGTGTGAAGCTGGCATGCATCTCTTGACATTGTGGTTGCCAGGTGGCTTATGGGCTGACTGGTTTGTGGGAAGGAATGATCAGCGGGCAGCACCAACAAAGCCAACAGCGCATCAGCCTGCAAAAACTGCTTGGGGAATACAACCTGCCCATGGCGACCAAAGGTACAGACTATGCAGAGCCACAAGACAACGTACTCATGAGCACCAAAGCGCAAACAGTCAAAACAACAAACAGCATTGCAGCTGAGAAGCTCTGGCAAGGGTCATATCTGCATGCACCAGAGATGGTCGTTGTATCACGCTACTCAGCTGATGCCTGTGCAAATGCAGCACACAATTGTACTGGCCCGTCAGATTACGCAGACAGTGATTTGTTCCTGCTTTGCAGGTATGCAAGCTGAAACTATGAAGCAAGACAACAAACTATGGAAACAGCGCCCACTGACACAAGACATGATACAGCATGCTGCTGGGGATGTGTCACAGCTTCTTCAGTTGGCAGACAAACTCACAAACGACCTTGGCAACATCCATTTGAAACTGGTGCAATCTCTGAGCAAAGTATATTCTTGCTCACATCATGTGAACGCACAGCAGCGCAGCCAGAGTCGCCCTCTTGCCAATCCTGAATCACTAATTCCTCTTGGACCAGGGTCATGGTTGGGTCAGCTGTTTGTCCAGGCCAAAATCGAGCAGGAACAAGCCTCTTCTGAGCTGTGATATATTATGCTCAGGTCCAGATTGCAGCTACGATGCAAAGTTGCTGTGGCTTCTGCCTCACCTTCATAGCTCGTGCATGGGAAAGTAAGACCTTCAGCAAGCTGAGTACGTGCATTTGCCTTGTGTGCTCTCGATGAATTCGGCATCGTGTCAAAGTATAGAACAGGCAACTTTTATTTTCCAATTGATGCTTTCAAGCAGCTGGTGCAGCATGCGTAGCGCTAGCTTTGATGAACCTGCAAACCAGCGTGGAGGGCAGTGCCAGGTGTTTCACTCACAATGGCCGCCACAGCTGATCGTCATTCTGATCCCCCTTCGACTTACTACTTTACAATTGGGTAAAACCTCTGATACAATTGACAGGTGGCAGTAACAGTAATGATAAAAACAACGAGCAATCACCAGGGACACACACTGACTGATCACACATCACACATCTTGTACCAATGCCTGCTGTCTGCACTGACACACTACACTCACAGTACAGACTACATGATCACACCCAGTTCACTTTTGCAATACAGCAGCTCAATGCCAAATGAAGTAACATCTTGTTGCATCAACCAAGTCCCAGCCTTGCCATCTCCAACACAGCTGGCAACAGCACTCTCAGGACTGAATTGAGGAATCACTCTAGCACTCCATGGGCACGGCCTCCCATTCCTTGGTATTTCTGTTGACCGTTGCCTTGCAAGCAATATCATGTACAGCCTCCAGTTTACACCTGTAAGCCCTAGCCTTGCCCAGCTGTATCAATTGTGCATCAGCTCGGCGCCTCTGAAGCTGTGAAGCCTCCCATTCCAGCTGCATGGCTAGCAGCCAATGTGCTCTGCATAGACAGAGGACAAACAGTTGGAGTGTCTCCAATGCTGCACATATGTGTGTAGCACTTACAGTCATCACACCTAAATGTACAGCATGAGAGGTATACAATGATGCCTGTATGTTGTGCATTGAGATGCAATTCACAGCGATGAACAGCCATGTCAGGAAGCTTGAGAGGTGCATGTCAGCAAAGCAACAGCTGCAGACATGACACCATCTGTTGGGTCATGAAAGTTTGCTACACAGTCATCATTACTGCATCTCCACACCCGCTGTGCTGCATGCAAAAAGCCTACGTACTTTTTGAGGGCAGCCAATCAAATCCTCAACAACAAGGCTTTACATGCTTGTTCATGACGCGCAACCACAAATGATCTGTTGCACTGAAAGTGCAGCTCTCACCTCATGACAGGCAGGCCAAGCTGATGCAGCTCAGCCTCTGTGACAGACTGAGCGACTGCACAAAACTGCTCCACCTTGGCTTCAGCACTAATTGTGGTTGTTTGACCAGCGGCAGTCCCTGCTGATGCGGCTTTAAGGTGCATGTATGTGCTGAAGACCTGCACTCATCAAAACACAAAATTTGAGCATTCACAAGCTGCAGTGCATCAACTGACTAGAAGATACACAATGCTGCAAATCAGTTGCACTCAGACACGGCAACAAGGGCCAGTTTCTCTTCTTGGCCTGCTCCAAAACGACGTTAAAGTGACATAGTTGCTGACAGAGCAGACACACATCAATACTGACGTGCTATGGTTGCTCAGCTCAAATCAACAGCTGCTGATTTGGACATCTGAATGCTGCCACAGGTTTAATAGATGCTTGATGCAGCATGCCATGCTATTAATGCTCAACTCATGTCAATAGCATGATTGAGATGGCTATGGACTGTTATATGTGTACAGATTGCTTAGATCATCTTGGCAATACTGTTGAGTCAAGCCCACCTGATCACTGCGCACTATTCTCTGGGCCTCAAAGGAAAAAGCGCAACTCCTTTTGGCTTGAGGCTCATCAGCACTGGCGTTATCCCTAGCCTCATGCCGCCGCTTCATGCCTGCAGATATGCGCAGATTTGGAATTCAAATACAGGTGCTCAAGAACCAACGCGTCTTGTAGAGCACCTGTATTTTGCACTCCCTGTACTCAGGTCACTACTATGGTCCCTAGCCTCAAACTGCCGCGCTGTAAATGGAATATTGTGCATACTGTACTGCTTATGTTCATGCCGATTTTCAAATCAAATGTCCTTATCATGATGCCTAACCCAAGCTGATCTGGCGAGACAGGACTTGGGGCCACATACTCAGCAGTTGTGCCGGAATGAGCACCAGGGCCTTCTGCTACTGTTCAAGTCAAACCTTACTGCAGATCCCTATGCAATCTTCCATGACAGCAATTATATCAAGAACTGACTGAAAACGACATGATACGTCTGGCTCAGCCTGGCTGCACAGCTTTTGGCATTGCTGCTATTGATTGCCTTGAAGCTCTCTCTGACATTACAATGCAAGTCTGTATGGCTGCTCTCAAAAAACCCGCAAACATGTGCATAGACAATGCGGTTGCATGCAACAACAGCAGAAGCTGAAGCAACTGGGACATTAGTCACCTCTGCTTTGGTTTTGAGCGTCAGACTGGCCGGCCTGTTGCCTGACCTGCACCTGCTGTGCCAAGGGCATCAGCCCTTGACCTGCTGCCTTGACTGACCCACCCAGATTGGCAACAGCTGTCCAGTCCACAGGCCTCTGATGGGCAGCACCCTGTCTTTCCAGCTCTGCCTGATGGGCAGCAGCCTGCCTTCCAATTGGCCTCTGGTGGGCAGCAGCCTGCCTATCCAGCAGTCCCTGATGGTCTCCCCTCTGCCCTTCCAAAGAACTTGTGCAAGCTGGAACCTGCCTGTCCTGAGACTGTTGCTCTGCAGCAACTTGTCTGTTCAGGACACCCACCTCGGTAGTGGCTGAATTACTAGGCTCAGCAGCTTGACTCCACTGTGTGCTGGAGTTGCTTCTAGACGGCTGAGGGGCAGTTGCATGCTGAAGGGCAGGGCTATTCTGAGGGGCAGACTCGTATTCAAGGGCAGGGCCAAGCTGAAGGGCAGAACCATGCTGAGCAGGGGCCCTCTGGGTGCAGCCCTCCTCAGCTTGCAGCTGCTGTACACGACCCAGTCTGATCTTCCTGTGCAAGGGCTGCTTAGGGATTGTGCTGCTGGTGCTGCCTGCACTCTGATCTTCTTCTGCTGCAAAGTCACTGCTGCCCAAAAGGACGTCAGCCTGTTGTGCAGCAACATCATTGCTGTGCAGAAGGGCGCAAGCTTGTTCTGCAGCAGTGATTCCTGCTGCTGCAACATCACTGCTGTGCAGAAGGGCCTCAGCCTGTTGTGCAGCAGTGTCTTCACCAGCTGCCTTCAAGGCTTGCTCAACTTCCCTTACCACAACGTCCATGTACTCCCTGGAGAAATGGGTTGCAGTGCTTTCTGGCTGAATGGGCCTTTTGCAAGATCTAGCTGACCCAGACGACTTCTGGGGCTGTGCCCGCAGTTGCAGATCTATCAGCAATGGCAGCACATCCTGCGCAGCATCAAGCTGGATCAGACCCAAGTATTGGGTCGACTTTTCAAGGCAAGTAACCCAAGTAGACGCATGACCAGCAGATGTGCAACCACATCATAGCATGCAGCATGTTGTCTTCCCATTGTTCACATGCATCTGAATGAACTGCTGACCCTGATAAAGGATATCAGTGGAGTCAGTCATGTCTTGCTTCCAAACATTGGCTCGTGCAAACTACTCTGCCAGCGGGCACATCTGTGAATGTCAGCTCCATAGCAACAGGTGGCATGCAGGCAGACTTGACATTTGTAAAGTGCCTGAAAACATTCTGGTCTCCCAGCATACTTAACTGATATGCATGCTGTGAGATACCTGCTGTGGCAGCTGCAGAATGCTGATGGTCAAGCAGAGTGATCCATCAGCCGACAAGCGTGTACATGTTAGCTCATTACAACAGATGGCATGCAGGCAGGCATCAAGTGATATGCATGCTGCGTAAAGCGAGCTGGGATAAGCATGCTGACCTTCAGAGTGCTAAGGCCATCAGCTGGGGAGAGCAAGGTGTTCCATGCTGTGGGCCTGATGCGGTCATTGACAGCGTCTAGCACCTTCTCGACGCTGCGCAGCAGGAGCACTTCCATTTTGCAGCTGCGGTACGCTGCATCTGCCTGCTTCTGCAGGTCCTGATCACTGCATTGTTGCCCCTGCAGTATGGCATGAAGATATGTGTCAGGACAGTTTGCCCCTGGAATATCTGCAAATGCAACAGGTGTCCATGGGGTTTTCACTCATTGAGCGTGCTGCAGCTGTAATGAGCAACCTCTGCCTACTTCTGCAGATCCTCGTCACTGCACTGCTGCCCCTGCAGTACACCAGTTCTGTTTTGATGTGTCAGGTAGGCCTTGGAAAATTTGCAAGGGGCACCCACGCGGGGATTTGCATCATTGACCACACTGCACCTGCGGTGTGCTGCATTTGCCTGCTTCTGCAGATCCTCTTCACTACATTGCTGCCCCTGCACCACATCACTCTGCATTGTGATTTGGTTTGGTCCCATATTGCAACAGCCTTGAACCACATCTAGCAGCTGCTACCTTGAACGCTTGGTGGCCTACCAAACTGACACACTCTGTGACAGAGGCATGCATGAAAGTGCAATATTGCACAACCGTACACAAGCAAGAACTGGTCGGGTTCATGCATCTTGCGGCTGTGCTTACCTTTGTTTCATCAGCCCAGGGGCGCTGCCAAGTGCCCCTGCAGCGTGGGTCATCTGGCCCCTGTATGGTGCAAGGCTCAAGCTGTGCATAGGGGCTGGCGACCCAAGTGTCAGCTCCGTCATCAGGGGGCCCTGCTTCCACCCCTGCTGCCTCCATGCTGTGGATTAGCTTGTCCAGAAGGTATGCACTGCTCAGCTCTGACTGTAGGTGCCAGTCATTGCAGGACGCCTGCACGCAAAATTATTTTCAGATATGGGATGAGTGCAACCCACATGCCAGCCCAATCATCGCAGGGCCTTAATATCGAGCTGTGCTGCCTCCCTGCTTCCAATCGATTTGTCCCACAGACACATACTGCTCAGCTGTACTGCAGGTGCCAGTCATTGCAGGAGGCCTGTACACAAGAAGCAATGTCAGGCTGACTGGTACATTGGACATCAAGCACCAGTGAAACATCGGTATCGTATTTTTTCACAGCTTGTATGTCGAAACAAGAGTATGCACCGACAAGGTCTGAGCATGCATGCTGTCTGCATACATCTTAAAGGGCTGAAAGTTGAGCGCTGAGTGGTGCACCATTGCAGATGGTAGCTGCTGTGTTATAGTTGAAACATTGAAGCAACACAGTATCAAGAATGCATTGGCTGCAAACACATTGCCAAGGACATGCAGCAATGGCAGGCCTGCCTTATGGAGCAGCATGGCTCTGCAGCTATAGGCCTTGCACTTTAGTGCTAGACTGCTGTGTAGAGCATCATACCTTCAAAGATGGATTGGCTTGGAATGCATTGCCAAAGGACATGAAGCAGTGGCAGGACTGCTCTGGCAACTCTACCGTCTCTGCATAGGGCTTGTCACGGATGTAGCACACAAGCGGAATATCTTCTTCGAGGTACATCTCCAATGGCAGCAGGCAACCGTGCCGTTTGTGGGCACCCATGACAGCTGCATGCACACGCTCTAGCCGCCTGCAGGCATGCAAATATGCCTTCAGCTCAATCGGTGAGCCCTTGGTGCACACTGTTGATTGCAGACTGTTGTATCAGGTACAATTCAGAGGCAGCAGGCAGCCATGCTGCTTGTGGGCACCCATCACAGCTTCATGCACACGCTCTAGCCGCCTGCAGCCACAAACACATGCTTCAGATCAGTCAGCAAACCCTTATGAAAACTTGCAGCCCCTTGAGGTATACTTCCAGAGGCAATAGGCAAGTATGCCGCTTCTGGGCACCCACTAGAGCTGCATGCAGGCGCTTTAGCCGCGTGATGTCATTCACACATACCTTGAGCTAGGTCATCAAGTTTTGTGGACACATTGCACCCCTAAGAGGTGCATGTATGCGCTCTAAACGCCTGCAGACATGCACACATGCCTTCAATCAGCGAGCACTTACGCATCCTTTTGAGCCCCTCCAGGTCCGTCCCCTGAGGCATCTAACACCCATGCTGCTTCCCAGCACCTATCACAGCTGATGCACATGCTCTACCCGCCTGCAGTCATGCAAGCATGCCTTCAGTTCAGTCAGTGAGCTCTTGATACATGCTGTTGAACCCATGCAGGTATGTGTCCAGAGGCAGCAGGCAACCAGGCTGCTTGTGAGCGCCCATCACAACTGCATGCACTTGCTCTAGCTGCCTGTTATCACAAATGCATGCCTTCAATTGGGTCATCAATGCGTTGTGCTCAAAGACCAGCAGTGACAACAGGTCCAGATGACAGCTGAGGCATCAGAAGAGGGTCAGCAGGACTGTGGCAGGTCTTTGTCAGCATTTGCAGCATGGCAAAGTATTTGGTTCCAGTTAAACCAGCTGAAGACAAGTGCCCAAAGTGACCTGACTCTGTCTGCACATCACAACGGCTGGGCAACGGCATGATGAGAGCCGCATGCTCTCTGTACATGCTGAGGGCTGCGGAAGGCATCATTATGGCCCAAATGAGGATTGAGAGGATGATCAATGCCTTGTGAACTGACCTGACGCTGTCTGCACATGCTAAGGACATGACACCCTACATAACAACGATCAGCACAGCTCAAGGGGATTCCTCAACATGACCCAAGCTCACCTGACACTGTCTGCACATGCTAAGGGCTGCACAATGGCATCACCAGAGCCGCAGTTCCAGGAGCGCCGCTTCTGGGTTTCCTGGTGAAAGGGCGTGATGTTGACCAGCTGGCTGATGGGAGCGAAGAAGGTGAAGGATGCTGTTCCGGTGCTCTCCACACACAGGTGCTTGAAGAAGTTGGTGGGCCTGCTGGACTGCAGAGCTTGAGGCAGCATGCCATTCACTGCTTGGTCCACGCCACACCACAGCCCTGCAAAACATCATCCCAGGGATGTGAGCAGTCAACAAGACCAGGCTGATTATGTGCTGTTCACTGCTGGGTCCATTCCACACCACACTCCTGCAGTCCTTCATGCCAGGATTTGGGCAGGGTCTCATCTTACGAAACTGCAAAAACAATGACGGTGCTGTTATCACACAGGTGCTTGAAGAAGTTGGTAGGCCTGCTGGACTGCAGAGCGCTGGGCAGCATACCATTCACTGCTTGGTCCACGCCACACCATGGCCCTGCGAAACATCATACACTGTACTGTATATAGCTTGTACAGTGTTTTCTGGTGATGACGGCTGCTTTTCATTACAAGCAGTTGGTGTGCCTGCTGGACTGTAGAGCTTTGGGCAGCATAACATTCACTGCTTGGTCCAGTACATACCACACCCCTGCAGTTCACGATGTATACACAGCGTTTTAAGCTTGATTGTTTGGTGCTTTTCCTGACACAAGATCCTGCTGAGTGCTGAAGCAGGCTGGAGCATGCCAATCACCGCATGGTCCACTATTCACACCTCATCTGTGCAACATTATTATGATCTCACTACCTAACAATCAAAGCGTCAAGAAGGGAGGGGGAAGCGGCGGGGGTCATGACATTGGATCCTCCCCAAACATCACTGAGACTTTGAGCAACTGGTTTGATACTTAGCCAGGCCGCTGTTGCCTATCCCAGCTATGCGGGCTGCTGTGACCCACTTGCAGCAGCACATGCAAAAGCAACTGACACTCAGCCAGCTGGAATCAAGCGAATGCAGTGCTGCCAGTGCCCTAGGCGGTTTTTGCAGGTTTTGCCAATCACAGTAAGGACACTCAATGTAAGGAGACTCTTGACGCGTAAGGACAATGCAACTGGTAACCAATCACTGCATTCTGACTGCAGTGGCACCTCTGAGTAAGGACAGTTCAATGTAAGGACAGCTTTCTTGGGGACCAAAGCAATCAATACAAAGAGAAGTCACTGTACCTGGTATATCTTGATGACTGGCAAAGCCTTCAGGCAGGTCTGCAGGGATAGTGCCATCCAAGAAATACAGGCGCTTCAGCCCTGCTGCTGCCTTGCCCTGTCGGCTGCTGCGTATGGCGTTGTCAATCCTTGTTTTAGCTGGGATGGCCTGTGCCGAGCAATGCCCATTTTGCCATGATCCCTCCTGCATGACACCACAACACATGCTAAAGGTCTGACATTGTGATCAAACCATGGCTCCTCGTCAGGTTGTGATAAGGGTACATTTACATATGGTGTTGTCAATCCTCGTTCTGACAAGGATCGGCTGTGCTGAACAATGCCCACTTTGCAATGATCCCTCCTGCAATGCATGCTCAGGGTACAGTCAGACATGGTGATGAAACAATGGCTTATGTGCCATGACTCCTGCTGTGTCATGACACAAGGTGTGATAAGGGTGCAGTTGTGTACTCCCTTGTCATTCCTTGTTCTGCATAGGATGGGCTCTGCCGAACAATGCCAACTTTGTCAAGATCCCTCCTGCATGGTAACAACAGGCATGCTACAGGCACAACCGTGTGTGCCACAATTCATGTATTCTTACAGTGTAACAGTAGCAATGCTTTGCACCTGAGCAGCATGTGCTCATGATAGTGCCTGCCAAAGCCGGGTGCAGGGCACGTGGAGTGCTGTGCCTGCCATGCCACAAGCAGCAGTCTGGCAGTGTGGGACATTGTGCGGGCGACATAACAATGGAAGCAGTAACAAGACGTATGGCTGTAATGTATTCAACGGCAGAGTGTGGGTCCAAGTTTGAGAGGGCAGGTGAGACAGAGGGTGAAAAGCTAGTGTGTGCGTGCAGGGACAGATAACATGTGCATAGAGTGTGTGTGCAAAGACACAAATCGTCATGGCACGTTCAACGTTACCCAACCAGCATTCAGAGCAGGCATGCATGCAGATAGGCTGGCTGACAGACATTGCATTGCTTGACATGCATTGAAGCGGGAGGAGTGCTGTTGAACAACTCACATACCCTGAACGTGTACTGCACAGCATGCTTGGCACCGCCCATGAGCAAAAAAGGTAAGGTGACTTGACAAGAGCCCCGTAGAGGTGGGATATTTGACAAGAGCGTTACCAGCATACTGCAGGACGCTGCATTTGCAGTTTCGCTGTGCTCCTGGATCTGCTTGCCGGTCAAGGGGCCAGTCTTGAGTTGCAGCGTCTGCCAAAGACCCTTCAACGATTTGTCCCAGTCTTTAGGCTCTGCTGCAGCACAAGCACTACTTTAGGTTTGGGCTGTCATGTCATATGTACGCCAAACGTCATGTGCAACAGACAGGCAAGTGCTTTGTCATCAGCATGATTGGAGAGTAAGGGTGATAGCGCAGTATCTAGTTTTTTGAAGAAAAGGAACTGAGCAACTGCAAAGCTGTAGTACTCTTTGAGCAGCAATGCTACAGCAGACGACAATGCCTAAAAACAGCAAGCGCTGATGCCACAAGTGCAACACGATCAATGGTCAAGCAGCTCCAGATGCATGCTTGGGCTTCTTTCTAGCTACACCAATGGCATGGCTGTCAGTAGCTCACCAGTGGCAGCAGCAGCGCTTGACGAGGCAGCAAGCATTTCACTGTCAGCGCCACTGGGCATGATGTCCACTTTTATGGTGCTGCTCTCCTTGCTGCCAGCTGCTTCTGCAGCCAATGTATGAATACTGATCTGACTGATTGCACAGCGACGCATGTATGTGAACAAACAAGCAGCTCTGCACAAGGACTGTACTGCTTGCCTCACGTTCAGCTGCTTCTGCACCAGCTGCATCGTACGCAACTGAATCATTCCCAGTGATACATGCATGTATACAAACAAACAGCTTGCAGAAGCAGCAACTTACAAAGCTGATTTTCTAAACCGTGAGGCACTGTCATTGCATGTAGGACGCCATGCACAAGCAGTTCACCAGTTTGGTCAGCATTTTGACCAGACAATGATGCACAGCCAAAAGACGTCTTTCCACATAGTCATTAAGATAGCAGCACTCAAGCAAAATGCATAGGTGTACATGACAAATGCACCTTGCAGAGGGTTAGCATTGCCAGAAAGGTGACCAGACTGTGCACTGGGGTGCAAACAAGCGTCAGGGCTTGCTGGCCCCTGCCCTGCTGCCTTGCTGGGCCTGTACACAATGAAGCGCCTTTGCAGCAGGCGGAAATTGTGCAGCTCCTCTGCCCCTGCAATACCCAAGTATAGCTTGTCAAGAATGTTGCAATCAAGCCAAAAAACACAGTTAGCGGGATCGGTCTTTGGTGTTTCCAGGCATGCTACTGCAAGACATTCTGGCTGGTGGATGCTCATTGCCATGCGACAGTAACGATGTTGAGATGGACAAGTCTTGCTGATTGCAGAAGCAAAACTGGGAGGAAGACTGCTGACAAGCTAAATGTGAGCCAGGGATTCATGGTGCATGTTCATCATTGCAATTCCAAGTTGGGCTGGAGGCAGGCAATTGTGAATGATTGAAACAATATACAACATACACTGAGACAACACAACGAACAGTTGAGACCACACGAGGCCACATACAATGACCACATGAGACCACATGAGGCAACATACAACGACCAGATGAGACCGCATGAGACAGCATACATGGCCAGATAAGCGTATGAGCTGGAAGAGCGTTCTAGACATCAGCTAACCTGCGCTGTCATACTCTTTGATGGCGTTGACGTTGAGCACATATGGGGACAGCACCTTTTCTGGCCCATACACCTCTCTCAGCATTGCAAAGTAGTCCTTGCAAGCCTGTGTCATGCAGAACAACTTGCCGCTTTGCCAACGAAGTTTGCTATGCCCCAAACACAGCAGCTGTGAGCTAATAGCATAGCCAACAAAACAGCATAGCAATATGCTAGGTGTTGCAGCACTTGCTGACAAAAATCTTCAAGCCTCAAATCCCATGCACATGTGATAACAGCAGACACCATCCGCAAGTTGCATGAACGAAGCAGACAGTATAAGCAGGCTCTTCAGATGCAGTTTGCAACAAAACGTTGCATGCTGACTTGCAACTGCCAACAGATGAGTCATAACAAGCTTTGCTAAGGTTTCAGCCTGTACCTGAGCAGATGCTGCCATGTCAGGCGGGCCATCTTGCCCATCTGAGCGCTGACCAATAAGACACACTTGCACAAATGCGTCACGGACAGCCAGGGCCTTCTGAGCATACACCCATCCAGCTTTGTGATACGCCCTCAGCCACAGTGACTTCCTCACATTCTCATCCATCTTGTCATACATTGTCCCATCCATGTCATGCTCTGCATTGCACAGCAGTATACAATGTCATATGTGCTACAAAAACTGGCGTACTGCCTGTCTTCTGACTGAAAGAGCCTGTCCTGATGCAGAAGGAAACGGTGCACTCGACTTGGCAGTCAATGTTTGGGAGACTGGCAGCAAGCTTGGGCTCAGCCAACACGCCTGGTGGATGTAGACACTTTGACCAGTTTAGATGGTGCATGCAGTGCAATGCTGACAGCTTCATTAGACATCAAGATGGTCTTGACTAATTTTGTCGACAAAGCAAACATGCATTGTGAACACTTGTACAGTGCAGCCACTGCTTACCTTGAGCACTGTCAGGACCAGCAGTATTGTTCTGCAGTAGGTAAGGGCGCTTGAGCATGCTGTGTTCACCGCTCCCTGATGCTGATGCACCTGCAGCATCCAAAGCCCATGTTTCAGCCCCAGCACATACAACAGCAGCTCATCCACGTATGCAGGTACAGGACGTCCAACACAGACAACAGCAGCACACAACGCAAAATAAGCACAATGATTTGCGCCAATGAAATGACTCCTATAATGAGTCTGCCAGAAAGGAACGGTACTTACCGCTACTGCTAAGGTAGTCCCGTGCATGTTGCTGCAACTGCTTGACCAGGTGTGCTTCATCCACGTATTTCAGTCCTGGAGCAGGCTGTGCCTCTGCAAACTGCTGATGCGCAACCAAGCGCTCGCTGTGTAACAGCTTATCACCTGGCAGCAGCCTCAAATTCTGGCAGTCATAGCGTGCAGAAGTGTCAGCTTTTGCTGACTTCACTTGCACCTTTTGCTGAGCTGAAGAATCCCGTTGTTGCTGCCCTGTGCCTGTCTTCAATTTGCGCCGCTTAGGTGCATGTGCTGATGTACACTGACTGACTGACACATCCTGAGAGTCAGATTGTCGAGCTGTGTGCAAAGAAGCGCTGTTGCCACTAAGTATGTCCAACTGCGCTGTCTCACCAGGTCTAACAGCACCGTGCAGGCTGCCTGCATCTGCATGCATGCTGACCACCGGCTGTGCTGCTGTGCCTGAGCTTTCAGCTAGAGGGCGTGCATGTGCCCTTCTTGTGCGAAGCAGCACATTTTGCAGTTTGGAGCCCACTGCTGGCTTGCTGACTTCAATTTCAACAGCAGCGTGAGCAGCACTACCATCATCAGCTCTGCCGGCAGCATCAGCTTTGCCAGAAGCATCATAGCTCGCTCTGGGGGATTTGCTGACCTCAATGTCCACGGCAATGTGATCGACACTGCCATCAGCAGCTCTGCTAGCAGCAACAGCTGCACTAGCAGCATCAGTCTTGATAGCAGCATCAGCTTTGCCAGCAGCAACAGCCTGGCTAGCAAGGTCAGCTTTGCTAGCAGGTTTAGCTTTGCTAGCAGCATGAGCTTTGCTACTAGCACTAGGCTTGCTGGCAGCATCAGCCTTTGCTCTCTCTGGATGGATCTGCTGGGGGTCATTGCTGACATCAATGTCTACAGCAACCTCATCAGCACTGCCACCCTCAGCTTTGCTAGCAGCACCAGCTTTGCTTGCAGCGTCAGCATTGCAATCATCAGGTTTGCAAGCAGCATGTACAGGGTCAGCATGCTGGCTCTGTTTGTGGGCTTCGCTGACTTCATTTTCCATGGCAACCTGGTCAGCACTGACATCATCAGCGTTGCTGGCAGCACTAGCTTTGATAGCTGCATGAGCTGTGCTAGCAACATCAGCTTTGCTTGCAGCATCAGCATCGCCATGATCAGGTTTGCCAATGCCAGCAGCCTTGCCAGCAGCATCAGCTTTGCCAGCAGCCTCAGCCTTTGTACGGTCAGCATGCTGACTCTGTTCAGAGGACTTGCTGACTGCTGCCTTGCGGCTGGAAGTGGTCTGCTTTAATGATAATGAAGCGTCAAGAGGCGGGGCTCGGCGGTAAGGCTTGGCTGGTTCAGCAGCGCCACCATCAGCTTTGCTAGCAGCATCAGCAGCTTTGCCAGCAGCGACAGCTTGTACAGAGTCAGTGTGCTGGCTGTGTTTGGCTGACCTGCTGGCTGCTGCCTTGCGCCTGGTGGCGATTTCCTTTGGTTGCGATGCAGCAGCAGAATCAAGAGGTAGTGCTTGCTGTTCAGGCTTGGCTGAATCAGCAGTGCCAGTTTCAGCTCTGCCAGCAGCATCAGCCTTCACAGAGGCAGCTTGCTGGCTCTGTTTGGCTGACTTGCTGGCTGCTGCTGCCTTGCGCCTGGTACCGCTTTGCTTTGGTGGCAATACAGCAGTAGAGTAAAGACGCGGCGCTTGGTTTTGGGGCTTGTCTGAACAAGTAGAGTCACCATCAGCCTTGCCAGCAGCATCAGCTTGTGCAGGGTCAGCGTGCTGGCTCTGTTTGGCTGACTTGCTGGCTGCTGCCTTGCGCGTGGTAGCGCTTTGCTTTGGTGGCGATACAGCAGTAGAAGCAATAGGTGCTTGCTGTTGAGGCTTGGCTGAACCAGCAGTGCCACTATCAGCCTTGCCAGCAGCATTAGCTTGTGCAGGATCAGCGTGCTGGCTCTGTTTGGCTGACTTGCTGGCTGCTGCCTTGCGCATGGTAGCGCTTTGCTTTGGTGGCGATACAGCAGTAGAAGCAATAGGTGCTTGCTGTTGAGGCTTGGCTGAACCAGCAGTGCCACTATCAGCCTTGCCAGCAGCATCAGCTTGTGCAGGGTCAGCGTGCTGGCTCTGTTTGGCTGACTTGCTGGCTGCTGCCTTGCGTGTGGTAGCGCTTTGCTTCGGTGGCGATACAGCAGTAGAAGCAATAGGTGCTTGCTGTTGAGGCTTGGCTGAACCAGCAGCAGGCTGAGCTTGCATGCTTGTTTCAGCTTGCTCAGACCCTGCGCATGTCACAACAAATTACGTAGGTACAGGTTTGTCCGGGGATGACATGCAGTCGCAGTGCTGGCCCCATCGTCTGCACACCTTCCGGTGATAAAATCAGCTCGTTACATGGCCTACAGGAACAGGGTGAGGCATAGCTGTTACCTACCTCGCCTTTGCGCGGGCACAGGCGTCAAATCAATTAATGTCACAGCAGCTGTCACAGATGCCAGAGCAACAATTTTGGCTATGCTACTACATGTGCCAAAGTCCTCAACCCCCTGAGCCTGCCTACCATGTATGTCAAACTGAACAAATGAAAGTGTACTCAATGCGATGCAAGAGATGTGGGACCATGGCCAGAAGACAAAGGCTAAAGTTAACATGTGTTAGCAATTGCTAATTGGTGACATGCATGTGTCTTGCCCAAACTTTACGTAGAAACAACCACTAGGTGGAGATGCATCACTCACCTGAGTCGTAACTTGGCTGCGCATCTATACTCACAGCCTTGGCTGCGAACCTACTCTGCTTGACTCGTTTGCCTGCATCTCAGCATGTGCTTTGCATAGGGACGTGACTGCAGGTTGCAACGCTTGTCAAGAACATATTGTTCAGGCATGCGATCTCTCACCTATCGAAGCAGGCTCCTTCAGTGGCTTCACCTCCTGGCGCCGCCTGAGATCACAACAGACACACAGTAGAATGAAGGTGTTGTCCTCAGACAGGCGCAGCTATGCAAACAGCATCTCCTCACCTTGAAATCGGTTGTGGCTTGCTGATTGGGGCTTCAGGCTGAGGCGTGTCTCTTCTTGTCGCCTTAGCCCTCCTAGCAGGGTTCGCATTGACAGCACGCTGAGCGTCTAGCAATGCTTTTGCTTCGCGGCTCTGAACGGCATCGTCGTGCATTGTGCGAGACTTGTGTCGCGTCGTCGGCATCGCGTGCGACGATGTTCCGCGGACGAGTCGAGATTTGCTGACACTCGACGTGCACGACTCAGCTGCGCAGTACTATATATGCTTGCCAGGCTTGCTTGCAGCTACAGCTACGCATCTGTGACGAGTCGTAGACTTCAACGCAGCGACTCTCGCTGCTCAGCCGTGTCTTGCACGAGCATAGCACAGGACGCATGCAAAGCATGAAGTTTTGTTTTGGAATCTAGCTGTCGCTTCCAAAATTGCTCCGAAACCTGCCGACTGGCTTTGCAATACAGAACTCCGGCTCGGCATACCGAGCGGCAGGGCCACAGAGCGCATTGCATAGCCTTGTCGAAGCTCTTGCCGTGCAGCCGCAGCAGCGAGAAGGCCAAAGGCGCTTGTGGCATGTTGCGAGCGTATGTGACCGACGAGCTCGGTCTGGTCAAAGGTCAGTGCTGAGCACCTGCCGGCGACCTGATGCTATGCTGTGTCTGAATATTCACCTTGGTGCGACTTGTTTGCAGCCGTCGAAGCTCCGAGCGATCGACAGATCGATCTAACGCGTGTGGTACAGACCTGGTAAGCGACAGGTGCTATTGAACGTTAAACGCAACGGGGTCCCAGCAATGTCAGCTCCACGCTTTGGTACAGACATCACCTGCATCAGCAAACTCATTGTGTCGCAGGGGTGAGCCAAACCGTGGCGCAGCGATCGACAGCCTCTCTGTCACAGGTTGGCCACTTTTTAGCTTGGTTGAAGCGCCGTTCTGTTGCAGCGAGTTAGTAACGGCATATGAGCATATTGTGCACTCATGTGCAGGTGCTGAACATTCAGCAATAGTTGAAGCATAACATGCACACACGTGCAGTTGCTCAACATACAGCAATGCATTGAGCGTATGGTCCATTCATGTGCAGTTGCTAAACATATATTCATGCATTACACATATCATGCTTTCATGTGCAGGTGCTGAACATATAGCTGTTGGCAGAGCAGCAGGAGTGGATTTGTTGAGTGCTTCAACAGGAGCTGTACAAGGCTTCCTTCCGGCGGCAACTGGTCAGGAAGAAAGACCCCCTGCAGGAGTGTGTCTTCTGTCTGAACCACAAAACAGGTCATCAGTCTTTGCCCAGAGCTTGTCCTCTGGCTAGATCTCAAAACAAGTTGTCAGTCTGTATCTCAAGTCTGTCTTCTGTCTGGACTCCCACAAGTCAACAGCACTTCTTTGCGTTGAGAAAAGGTGCATATTGCAGCATATTGGCCCATTCCGAGATTGATTCCAACAAGATTTACAAATCAATGTCAACACAATGCTTTGTTTCTTGCTTTGCATGAGCATGGTCTGATGACAGAAGCAGCTTTGAAGTCAGGAACAAACGGCAGACCCAGCTTTGAAATCAATGACATGCGATAGACTGCCACATCCAAAAGAGTTCCTTGCTATGCAAGAACTCAAACGCTGAAAACATGTTTGCTGCAATGCAGGTCCCCATCTCTTCTATCTTGCAGCCGAGGAGGCCATTTGCGACTGCACCACCTTGTCAGTAATGACACCGGCTCAGCGCTGTCGTTTGATGAGCAGCTATCTTTGCAAGCTTTGCCAAATGTGGAGTGCATGGTGAGCTTGCACTTTACTGCCAGTTTTACTCAAGTATATATGCAACAGTCTTGGCGCGAGAAATATCTGCCGCCAGTAAACGGGGCAGTTGCGAGGCAAGTTTGATACTGTTGGGGCCTGAGCCCTGTGTCATGTGTGCTCCTCCTTGCACATGACAGCTTCTTTGGCTTCAAGCCTTTTCTGCTCACGTGTACCAAGTGCTCAACACTCTGCCTGACTTTGCACGTGCGTCTGCAAGAGCCATTACATTGTCATACAGAGTTGGCTAAAGGTGGTCTCGGCCACTTATAATGCTCATAAAACTAAACAGCTACAGACTATTCAGGCGCGTTGAAGGTCCAGGGCAGACTGTGGCATCTGTCTTTGATCTATAAACATCTGGTGCTGTTATGCATGCTGCAGACGCGGCCAGACTGTTGCACAGATTTGGCTGCAGTTCTGCTCAGCCACATATACAGCTGATGTATCAAGTCTGATGTATCAAGTCTGATGTATCAAGTCTGATGTATCAAGTCTGATGTATCAAGTGTGATGTATCAACTCTGATGTGTCAAGTCTGATGTATCATGTCTGATGTACTGAATATGATGCAGGCTGTTCATGCAGCAGATGCCGCCACAAGTGTTGCGTTGGCATGCAATGGCAGTGAGCTTGGCATATGGGACCTCCAGCAGCAACAGCGCAGCTATCACGCCAAGGGCAACAAGCCCAACAGGATAGGCTTGGTAGACAAACCCTGGAACACAGCTGTAGCCTTTCTACCTGGCAGTCAAGGGCAGAGAGCAGTTGTGGGCACTGCGTATCACAAGCTACGCCTGTATGATGTCAAGTCTCGGCGGCCAGCACTGGATATGGAGTTTGGCGAAGCTAAGATAACTGCTTTGGCCCCTCAGCTTGACGGTGAGTTGTTGAAGGCAGTAACGCATGAGCACATGAGCAAAACTGCTAGATTGGAGCCACATTGTGCTTTACTGTGCTTGCTGTTTGAGTGCTGTCACTGAGGGGTTGATGCATCCCTTGGATCTGCTGTGCACTTGACAGCAGGCTGCACTTGCATCTGTGCATTGCATGTCTTGGCACAGCTGTGATGCTTTGCTATTTATGGGCCTTCATGATTGCGGGACTTGTCATTGGAAGGGCATCATACCAGTTGCAGGTCTTCAAGTTTGGGCAGCCAAAGACATGGGCAAGTGAGAGCCATAGGCTGCATCTGCACTTGCATCTACGCAATGCATGTCACAGCTGTGACACTTTGCTGATTGTGGGACTTCATGATATGCAGACATTTCACTTGAAGGGCAGCGTGCTACTCACTTCTGTGCAGCGCATACTTTCTTAGAGCTTCAATACTTCGCTGTTTGTGAATGATTGTCGTACGCAGTCTTATCAGTTGAAGGATGTCATGCTAATTGTAGGTCTTTCAATTTGGGCAGCCAATGGCATGGGCAAGATAGAGTGCCTGGACCTCAGAATGAACAAGATGCAAGGGTCACTGAAGGGTGCAGCAGGGGCTGTCAGGTCTATGGCCCTTCACCCTCAGTTACCTATCATGGCGTCTGTTGGGCTGGACAGGTTCCTCAGATTGCACAATGTGGAGTCGAAGCAGCTGCTATGCAAGCTGTATTTGAAGCTACAGCTGACAAATGTGGCCTGGTCGGATGTGACAATGCAAGAAAACTTGATACAAGAAGGCAGTGATGGTACAGTCGAAGCTGCGCTGACTGATGACGCACAGCAGGATGATGTGGATCAAACTGCTGAGGAAACAGCAAAGCAAAGTGATAGAAGCAATGGCAAACGCTCTGCATCTCACAACAAGAGCAAGTCGAAAAAGAAGAAGCAGAGGGTTGCAGAACCATCTTGATCATTACAGTTGCAGCAGAGTGTGCAAATTACACTTGTGACACCACAGCCTGCAGTGTGCAATCAAATGACTAACAGTGTAGATGCAATACTGACATGAAATTGATTGAACTAAATCATAGGGATGATGCCTATCGACACGTGGATGGATCCTAAGCTTTTGCGCTTTGACACAACAATGTTCTGACAAGGCCATTCTCCTTTGCTATGCCGCTTATGCTGAAGCCTTCCCATGGACAGATATGCAGCATGGTACAGAATGCTTTCATTTTGAAGGCTTGACACCTTGCTTCTCAAGCTCGCCAATGATCTCTTCCAATTTCCTCTGGTCCTTGGCAAAGCCTGTGCATCAAACATACAAACATTGGACATTTGCAGCAAGCCAGATTAGCCATGACCAAACAAACTTGATCAACATCTTCCTGTCAGTGCAAGGCTTGCAGCTTGGCAGCTCACAAGGCAAGCTGACTGAGTTCTTTCTGAAGCTGACAGAGCAAACCCTTGGGAGCAAAGATAGCCAAGATGGATTTGAACTATACAACACATGTCGATGCTTCATTAATGCCGCGCATGTGAAGTGGCACCGCCAGTACTGTAGTCAAGGCCTCCAGAACACTTCAAAAACAGCGTGATGCAGTGAGATGTACCGTCGATGCCCTCTTTGAGCTTGTCCACAGCCATCTGGTCCTCTCCATGCAGCTTGTCAAACAGGCTCTTGTTGCTCTCGTGCATGTCCAGCTGCTCCTCGTCACAGCCGCCCATGGTGGGCCACAGCTTGCGCGGCAGAGGGTCCTTGCTCTTTTCCAACTCCCCGAGCAAAGCTGGTGAGATTGTGATGTTGTCACACCTGCAGCAGATCCACGTGTTGCTTCCCCTGAAGATGGATGCAATTTGATCAGACCATGACACTGGCCAGATATCAGCCACAGCTTGCGCAGCAGGGGGTCCTTGCTTTCTCCCAACTCCCCTAGCAAGGCTGGTGAGATGGTAATGTTGTCACACCTGAACCCATCATGTTATGCATTTCATGCTTTCTGGTGAGATGAGCAGACTTGTTTCCAGTGGATGGGGATGTGACAACGAGTCTTTGTTCTTCTTGAGCACCCCTAGCAAGGCTGACGGGATGGCGATGTTGCTATTTTGCAGATACATAAATCGCTTCCATCAGACTTCAGTGCAAATCTGGCATCAAAGCACAGCTGCAACAGAGCAAGATGGCAACAATAGTACTCCCAAAGGCAGATCAAAAGACTTGCTTCCCATGGACTCAAGTTCAAAGTGGGCAGACCACGTCATCAAGTGATGTTGCCTTACACCTTTGCAAATTTGAGCTTGCATGCTTGGGGGAGGTTTGAGGCCATCCAACCTCATCAGGATAGCAATTACCCGTCGAAGCCACGCCAAAGTATTTGAACTGTTCCATGTCATCAGGCATGGTGCAAGGCATACAACAGGAAAGGTGGGCAAGGCAGCTTACCCAGCCAACTCTCTGATCTCACCAATGTTCCGGAAGGATGCCGCCATGACAATGGTGCTGTACTTGTACTGCTTGTAATACTTGTAGATGCGCTGGACAGACTTCACGCCAGGGTCCTGCACGTACAGACAGGGGAGTCATTTCAGGGCAATTATCAAAGCATTTCAGCACTGCAATTTGGCATGTTAGTTTGGATGAACATGCTTCCAAGCTCATGCAGATTGAGAGCCTTGCCTTTTAGCGGCTCATGGATCTGGACTTCGTCAATGAGTCTCTGCGCAAACAGAACTGCGGCATGCTCACAAGAACATGAGCACAATACCAGGCACTCATTAAATATGCTTGTCAGCCACCATACAACTTGCAATCTTACATTGGTGTACCAATAAATGAACATGATCTGATCAGGAAATCTGACCAGCACAAACCCACCTCATGGGGAGCGAATTCGCGCCCCTCCTTCTTTTTGTACCAGTCCATGATACGTCCCACAAAAGGTGAGATGAGACTGGCGCCGGCATCAGCACACGCTGCAGCCTGCAGTACCAGACATCCACGCTCAGCAACAATTCGCAACACCACATGAACTTCGTGCTGAACTGTATGTCAAACTCACAGGTCATCGTTATCATATCATTATCATCACCATCACCAACATCATGATCGTCTGGATCATTATTGTTACACACGTGCTTGATAGTGAGATCCTTTATCATGCAAGGAGGCATGAAGGGTGAGATGGTAAAGAGCAGCTGATGTACCTGGGCAAAGGAGAAGAGAAGGGTCATGTTACAGCTGATGCCTTGCTTCTGCAGGTGCTCACAGGCTCTGATGCCCTCCCAAGTGGACGCAATCTGTTGCATTCACAGTACATGTCAGCACCATCAGTGGCATCACAATTGACATGCGCATTTTTGAGAGATTTTGTAACACACCTAGGTGCGTACAGGGTGAATGCAATGCCTCCATGCATATTTGTCTAGCATCAGTCATTTGATGTCAGCATCAGCACTCATTGGCACTTGGAAACTGTGTGCCATGTACGCACTGAGCAACCAGTATCAATGCAGGGCTGAAGCAAAGTGGAGATGCGTCAGCAGGCTGGGTCTGCCTGAGAGTAGATGAGAAAGCTGGTAGCATACCTTGATATACACTTGCTTGGAGACATCTACGCCTTGCTTGCCGTACAGGTCCACAATCTTGAGGGCCTGCAAAAAGGCTAGATCTGTCATGTTTATACTATGTTCTATGTCTCTTCTATGTTTTGGCGAGTGGAGAATTGGTTAGGTCAGTTTAGAATCAATTGGTGCAATAATTCAATGCATGTCTATGATGTCATCACACTGGTCTGCGCTAACACACAATGTATGCATTGCACAGGAGCACTCTGTGTGGTATCCATGACTGGAGGTACTTGAGGTATCTGAGGTGTCGACACTTATACAATTGATGAGTCTCAAGTTAATCACACACTTCTGGCATTGTCATGTTGCATCAAAACGGCTGGATCTGACTAAAGCGCTATGACTGCTGCTCCATTCTTATCTCAGAAACAGACAAGCATTGCAGTTCAGGTGCAGAACAACGTGTCAAGTCAGTGTTGGAACAGTGGTAAAAAAGAAAAGCCTGCTTCGTTAGGCGTCACAATGAGAGCCTATGCTGCTAGAGGCAGCCCCAGTGGATGTGGTAGAACAAGGTTAAGTGTATACAGCGGTCTACAACATGATGGCTGCTCTTGAAGCAGCAGACCCGGGCTGCCTCTATAAACAGAGACTCCCATTATGACGCCTAACGGCATAGACTTTTGTTTTCTTTTTCGGTCTAAAAGAAAATGACAAGTGTACCTTGTCAATGGTGGCTTGTGTGTCATAGCTCAGGTGAGCATCACACTCAGTGGAAACACGCCCAGGCACAATACCCAGAAGCTGTGTACCAATACCCACAGCCAGGTGGTCAGTCACTCCTGACCATGGCCTGAAAACAAGACATACATTGATCAGTGTGAAGCTACCCAGCAGCTGCAATTGCTAAAGCTTGATGAGCAGCCCATATGCATGCACATGTCCCGCTGTGTCTTTGCATTTGAAGTGCTGGGGTGTTGCAAGATGATCGATTGCACGAATGGCAAACACAATTCACCGATGCATACTTGGGGTCATGTTTCTGATACAGTACAGGTAGCAGATTGCCACTTTACTTGCCTGTCACTGTTTTTTGAGTCATGATGGTCATGCTCCTGCGCCATTGCTGTTTCTAGGTAATGGTGGTACTGAGGGTTCTGAACAGCCTTCAGAACCAGACTTGGGTTGGTTGTGCAATCAACCGGTTTGTAGCTCCTGATGGAGTCAATCTCGCCGGTATCTGCCACGACCAGGCTGATCGCTTTCAGCGCCTCCAGCTGATTCTCGGCCTCTTTTGTGCCTGCTTGCTGGGGGGTCTGCTCCTGTGCGACCGCTCGCGCGGCCGTTGGCCTCGACAGACGACATCCGACTGGGCGGGAGCTTCTCGCCGTTCGCGCGACTGAGTGCGGTGTCACACGCCCAGAAACGGTGCCTGCGTTGAGAGTCATCATGGCTGCCATGCTTTGATCTTTGTTTGCGTTCAAACCGAGTGAAGACTAGTTTGTGCAAATTGTGCGCCATCACGGGACCCTGTGAAGGGCAGCAATTTTTGTATGCATGACTAAGGCCGGGATCCCTGCTGACCTGTCGTCAGTTTGGATATTTAGTCATGCTTTCTGGCATTTGTTGGAACCTTGACCGGCGCATGGCATGCCGATGAAGCAAAGCCTTCACTGCGTCTGCCGCTGAGCGCATGACACACACAGCCAGATTCATAGAACGCCAACGAGTTGGCAAAGCGATGCAAGTGTAAAATTATAAGCTTGTGCTTGTCTCTCGTCTGCTGGATCAGGTGCAGTACCTAGGCCTGCTGCCATGCCCACAACCTTGAACCAACAGCTTTCTGACCTTGACATCGACAGAGCGCTGGTGAGCAAGTGCAACATGACCGTGGGCTTGTCTTTCTGGACGGTGCCTGCTCAGCATCGACAGGCAGCGACTTCTGCAGGCTCAAACCTTATTGGCTATTGCCGATGCTGTGGTTGCCATCTCGGTATGCCGTTTCAGAGATGCAAAGTCGCAGCAGGACAACAGACTCAACAAGACTGACAGTTTGCATGCTATAGGAACTCCTCAGAGGCAAAGGTGTAGAGGAGAGTCACAGTACCAACACCTTTGGCGATAAGCAACTGAATGTAAGCCATAGTGTGGAAGTTGCGCATGCTCACAGCCTTGCAGTGGTGTTGGCATGATGTGGTCTACTGCATTGCAAAAATTTGTTATCATCTCTTGCACGAGCGCATTGATAGGCTGTGACATTGAGATGATCATGTTAATGTTGTTGAAGACTCTGAAGCCTGCTTTTGAAGAGTGTGATGACGCACGACTTGATTGCCCAAGGACGCAGCTGTATGATCCAGCCCTAGAATGCATTCGCTCATGTGTTGCTTCCTGCAGATAGATGTGGAGTCAGATGCCATTGTCTTTCAAAGTCTGAAAGCTTCTGGGGCAGTGAAAACAGCTTCCAGTGAAGAGCAAACTGACTGCCTGGACCTGGGAGGCCATGGCTATTCAGTAAGTCCCTGTCATGAATTGGAGCCACAGTTGCTCATGCTGCCTGGAGCTTGCGCATCTGCTTATGCTACCTCAAGCTGATGGATATGCCCCAACCTGCTTTGAGTGTGTGCATGTACTCATGCTGCCTCAAGCTTTTGTGTATGCCAGTGCTACTGCAAGCTTGTCCACGTGTCAGCGCCAGTGTATGCATATTCTCAAGCTGCTTTGAGCTTGTGCTTCAGCTCATTGGAAGCATGTATGTACTTGCTGATCTTTGTAATTATTATCTTAGGGCCATTTGCGGTCTGAGCCCCTCCACTCCGCGCAACATCATGCTTACAG